>VWZY01006340.1:19480-54975 GCA_013399075.1 Chloroceryle aenea
TTTTCCATGAGGAGACAGAGAGAGGGGGAAAAAAGAAAGATTAAGATGTAAGCTGGCTAGATAAGCCTGGAACTGGGTTTATTACTGCTGCTGAATGAGAGTACAAGGATATAAAGGCAAACCTGCTTTGCTGGAGCTGGAGCGAGGTTGGTGGGAGACCTATGCTGATTGTGTGCCACTCCGAGAAGGGATGTTTCATTAATTACACATTAACTATGTGCACTGAGGAGGAGGCAGAGGATAAAAAATGCAGATGTTTCTGCTGCCCAACAGAATGAAAACCACTCTTGATCCTGTCAAAAGAACATTTTGAATCAAAGGGCTCCACAGAAGTGGAAGAATGAGTTTTGTGGCTGAGTGCAATGGTGCGGCCTTTTAATCATTAAACCCTTTTATAGCGGTAAAATGAACATCCATTGTCATGGCCACTCCATTGGGGCCATTGGAGCTGGTGAAAAGGGAATGCTTTACGAAGGGCACTAAAACAGGACACAACCAGCCCCGCTGCTGGATTTCTAAAGGTAACAACAGCAGTGCATGACAAAGAATGAAAAGACTGCCCAGGTTGGTTTGCCTAAATTACTTTCCTCCCCAAGCCCTCCTTACAAGCTAAACATGCACCAGATATAATGAGCATTAGGACTTCACAGGCTGGCAGTTCCCCTCCTTTGTTTCCTCAGAGTTTTACTGTCTTGGTTTAATTTTTTCTGTTCTTTAAGTGAAGGCTCCTTAGGAAAATGAATTGAAATGTTGTTTTATTCTTAATCACTCTCTACAGTTGTAGTAAAGCCATTAGCATTGTGAGAGGAATGATTCTCTCTTCTTATATCCACACCACCCCCACCTCCCCGACTATGCAGGGACAGCAGCGCTTTAAGACTGTTTTTCAAATAAAACATCTCCAAGCCATTTGTAGAAAGCAGACTTAATTTTAATTTGTTAGGCCATGACCCTGGAGCTTTAGTTATATGCCTTTCTTGCTTCCTCTACTCCTTGCCTTTAATTTCTCAGTAGAAATGATTCAATAAACTATTTCTCACATCAGTCTAGGAAGAATTGAAAGTTTTATTTCCCAAAGTTCATATAAGCCGTGGAAAATCATATTGTCAGGTTTTTTGGAGCAGAACTTGTCAGAGAAAAGTAACCTCATTTCATGGGGAGTTTCATATCTAGGTTTTGTTCCAGTAGAAAACAAAAGGGAATCAAATCCCACCTCCTAGGTAATCCATCTGACGGACACGCTGGTACCATGAATCTTGACGTTCTGGACTGTGAAAGAAGACAGAGGAAGATGAAAGCTAAAGATAGCAAGGTTTTCTGGCTCCCAGCCAGTCATCCAAATGAGCTGCTGAGGATCTGAGTGCTCTGGGAGATTTGGCTTTGGAGGAAGCAGAAGATCAACTACTCAGAGACTTTTATACCATCAGCAATTTTCCAAATTTGAATGTTGAATTATGAACAAACTGAAAAAATGACAATGCAGCTGAAACAGCAGAATGGGATGAAAAATATTTTGATGGACTATTTTAGACCAATTCTTTACAAATAATTTCTAGGATAGAAATAATGTTGAGAGTTTTATAGTTTCTGTAGCATTTGGAATGCAAATGTATTTCAAACACTGTGTATATTAATACTTATATCAAATATAAATATAAATACAAGTGAACAACAAGATTTCTCAGTAGCCCTGGAGACTATCTGTGTATTATCTGTACTGTTTTGCTATGAATATTACTTTATTTCTTATTAAGGAAAGATGGGAAAAGCACTATTCTTATGATGGTTTATTGCTATAAATAACACCATTTGAGCCATGTTCTTCTTATGTAAAGGGCAGAAGGTTGGAGATTGTCATCAGGAATGTTCCTATGAATATAAGAGCTTTCTGGCTCATCATCTATGAGGAGGTTTGATGGCATCATTCCCTGAAAATATTGCTGCAGGAGTTGTCTGGAGACAGCTCTTCAAAGCTCTGGAGAGGTTTGAAGTGTGAAGAGAAGTTCTTCTTTGCTGATTTGTCTCATCCTTTTTTATCAACTAAAAAAATTCTCAAAGTCCCATTTTCATTTTTGGAGGGACTCAAATGGTAATCCTTGACTGTTTAGTTAACTCTGAAAGAGGCCATGTGACTGGCTCAGTGCTTTGCTAGAGAGAAAGTGCAACCCCCTGCATAAGGAAGTAGCAAAGTAGTAAAGAAACCACTTTGTACACAAGTAGCAAAGAAAACAAGTGCTATAAAAATGCTTCTTCCCTGGCAGCAATCCAAAGGGATTGACAGACAATTCTGGGTGCAGCAGAGAGGCAGTGAGAATCCATCTGAAAATGGGCCATTATAGTAGGCTGGCCAGGATGGCAGGGTGATAACTGAACTGCTGGGAGGAATGACTTCCAGGAAACATTAAAAAGAGCTATGTAGAGACTTTATTTAGAATTACAGGTAACTCAAATGTGCACAAGAGTGTGCTCTGTGCGCTACTATGTTCGGCTAACAGTTCAGGGAAAGGCTTGTTCAGCTAAGGTCGCTGATAAAAAATGATTCAGGATCAAACATGACTGAGAGATGATAATAAGACAGGAGAAGGTGATGCCCAGTCCAGTTCCTATTTAAAACAGTAAAAGCACATCTGGGCAACTTCCACTCTTTCACTACCTACAAAGGTAAAGATACTAAAGTGGACTGAGCATAGTACACTTCAGCCTCTGACATGGGCTTCATAAGGATGGAGTGTTAAGCAGCAACAGCTCAGGCTATATACCCTGAAATTCTGCACTGATGCTGTTCTAGAATCATGCTTATAAAAGGTTTATCAGTCTTAAGTATTTCTAGCTTTTCTTGGTTTCCAATGGTAAAATCAGAGTGTTGCAATTGTTAGCTTCCTGTTTTGCTTTCTTTGTGTGCTATCTCTATGCTTTTAGCTGCATTTTCAGAAAAAATGTTTAAAATTAAAAATGAGGTTCCTATTAGTTTAGCATCAGTAGTTTCTTGCTACAGAGATTTCTGGGGCATATCAAGATGGAAACAGAGCTAACACAAACATGGTCTAAATTAAATTAATTCAGAGCCGTTATTCTGTGACCTGCAAGGAGGAAGGATGCTTTCCCTATCCTGCCTGAGCTACTATCCCTGCCTTTGCTGAATCACACTAAACTAGCCTTCTGCAGCTACTTAAAAAGCAGCAATACACCAATACTTTGTTTTGGCTGTGGCCCATCTACCAAGCAGACTAGTGCTTTCAGTCTCCATCCCTGACATCTCCTTGGTCAGATGGAAGAACACCCGATGACAGTGGTGGATGCTCAGGTGAATTTCCTTGTCGGGAGCTGAAAAGAAATAACGCATCTCTGTTGAACTGTTAATGGCATCAGAATAAGAGGTTTCTTACAGAAAGTCATGTCAGTCTGTGATCCTCCCCTCCTTTCTCCTATGAAGTTATTAACAGCATTGACATGCCAGTTGTGATATGTAAGCATCTGAGTTGGATGCAGCCCCTCAGATCTTCCCTGTTGCTCTAAAAAAGGACCGAGCTCAGCTCTGACAGAACTGGGACATCCCAGTGAGCAGGAGTTTGAGAAGCTGCACCAGACTCTACAGAAATGCTCTGCATCCTCATCCAGCCCAAGCTCTGCAGGGGAATAAACACAATTTCTTTTAACTCAGAAGTGAAGAGGTAAGAGTTCACAAAAAGAGTAAAACAGATTATGTAATATTTTTTCCATTCCTTCCCTAAATTTATATTCAGCTGTGTTCTCAGTTCCCTGTTCAAGCTATCCCTGAATTTAACTACTCAATATCCAGCAATGATACTTATTTCTGACAAGGAATGCATACCAATCTTTTCATATATTGGTCATATATCATTGGTTCTTGTTGAAATAACAAGCACATAAAGACTTTGTTTTTTAAAAAAATTTGATTTTGATTTTGCAGTTGCTTTATATTAAAATGTCCTACCCTGAAAATCACCGAAGATGTGTGTGCTGCCCGAATTTGTGAGAAATGAAGAATCTCAAATGCCTCTGGTTTACACAAAAACGGGCTCACTCTCTGGACTCTATACAGGATGAAACCACATGATCCCACATGCCCGTAAAAGTGCAATTATATTACAGCTTTCAATGAAATAATTACTAAGTAAAGTAAACAGAAGGAAACAAGGAAAAAAATATATAACAAGTGATTCTTATTCTGCATTCAGAATCCTAAAAGCATTTCCAACAAGCTATATTTGGTGCCCAGCATAGGTTGGGGTAGGGCACCTTGATTTTCAGAAAAGTTATGTTTTGAAATTTGGGAATCTTGGTTTGGTCACCTAACCAACAGAAGGCACCACCAGCTCCTGCTGGCTTTCAAAAACACCCTCCCAAGGCTTTGTTAGAGATGCAACAAGTGAGGGTGTTGAGAAAGTCACTTGTTTGTAAACAAAGCATTTTACAATGCCTTGGGAGACATTTTAAGTGAGCCTGTGTCGCATAAAGCTCCTCAGGGATCTGTTTCAGCAGCAACAGCAGCAGCAGCAGCAGCACACAGAACAAAGTCACTTCTTCTGCTGCACTTTATTCTGTTGTCATGTTAAAAGCAATGAATTTATTTCCCCCTCTCAGCCCTCCCTCAACTACTGCAGCCCTGCAGTAAATCAAAAAAGTAAACTCTCATTCTCATTGTGCAGGGCTTACTTCCAGGCCTCTACAGTTTCCACAGTAACTAATTAGAAATTTGCATCTCTAAGAGAGAATTATTTAATACTGATGTAAGCCCTTTTATTCTTTGGAGCTTGGCCTTTTGCTACTCAACTTCTGGTAGATGTTGGGCCTTAAGGTCATACTGTACAAACTCTGAATGTAGGTGGCCCTAGTCTTGCTTTTTTTATTTCGGATGATTCATATCCTGTGAAGAAAGTGTCTTGCCAGGTTTTTGTTGAATGGCATAGATCTGAAAGGCAGAACCCAATTCATTTAGTAGCCATTTGTTTTAAACTGTAACATCTTCCCCATTCCTCATTAGCTAACTCTTGTGTAATTGAGTCATGCATTTTTAGCCTTGTTAAACCAGTGGAGTTAGGTCACACTGATGCACCTTTCCCATTAGTTCCATTTGCTGCCCCTGGCTTTCTGCATTTAAGCAGCCCTTTTATTCTGCATGGCAGGAAAGAAAGCCTCGGATACTCCGAGTGCACAGGCATGTGTTTTATAGCTCAGCCTTAGGTACTGTAAATCCAAGATACACTCCCACAGCCTCAGGAAAGAAATAAATACTGAAAGAGGAGGAAGTGGAGGCTGCAAACTGAACAAAAGCTCTCCTTCATGCTCATGCTAGAAAATGGCTTGAAATAGTTTTTGTTCCAAACCAGCAAGTGCCCCTCACACAGCTGTGCTACCTCAAGCTTCAGCTGACTCAGACAGGCTTTACAGCAGGCTGGCAGTCAGTTTGCCAGCTCAGGCCCACCAATTTTTCAGCTATTGTGCTTTTCTATAAATGATCTGTCAAGAAGGAAGCACAGCCATCACCATCCCTTTTTGCCATCAACATGGATCTTGCCCATTCCATCTTGCCCAAGCTTTATACTTCTGTACCTGAAAGGACTTCAGTAAGGCTCAGTTTATAACCTTGAAATTTTATAATCTTACAATCTAATATTGTACCTATTATATTTTAAAAGTACATATATAACCCAGTCATATGTGTGTATACATATACATACACATGGATGTAAAAGATTATAAAAGCTTATAATGGAAGAGGAACAGGTATTCTGGTTTCTTCCCCCTTAATGTTATTTCCAAAGAAGACATCATAACTGAAGAGGAATGACTGCATCAACCAATAACTTCCTGCTTCTAGATCTGTGAATAATCTATTATTGTAACTTAATGTAAATTAATTTAACAGAGATTGAAATAAATGAAATGTCAAGAGCATCTCCATTCATAATGATGTCTGTAATGGAGGATGTGTTTGAGAGACATAAGGGTCCTGCACTTGTGTAAATGAATCACAAATATCTTTTTTTTTCTTTTTTTTTTTTCAGAGTAACCCTGAATTAGGTACGTCCTGGGTAAGACTCTAAATCTGTGTAGGTCAGCATACAGCTCTGAGTCACCAAGAACTACTGTATAAAGAAGGATCAAAAAGCAGCAATGCAATGTGCTTTCAGAGAGCAGTTCTGTGCTGCTGTAGGAGATTCGTAACAGAAATTACTTTCTTATGCTTCCTGGTATAACAGTGGAATAGCCTTTGATGGTTTCTTCTTCCATGAGTTTGCTCAGCTACCTTCTGAGCTTGAGTAAAATCTTGTCACCCACACCATCCTGTAGCAGGGAGTTCCACAGCCTAAATACATATTGAAGAAGTCTCCTTTGAAGATCTTTTCCTATGGCAAGTATTAAGAAACTGTGTTTACCTGGTATTTATTCCAGTCCATTTCTCCCTATCTTGGAAAAAGTGCCTAGAGCTTTTTTATTGCCACAGCTTCACTGTGACTGTGATTGAGCCCCATTGTTTTACTGGTTTTTTGGGTCTCTATTTAAGGTTAAGATCAGGATTTGTAGCCCTAGATCTCACAATCTTGTGACTCTTGTTGTGACTAAAGGATGCAATGCAGTTGCCCACAAACAAGCATCTAATCCATTTAAGAGGCTTTAGGGCATCCTGTCTGATTGCCAACTGCTTCTCCAGAAGGGCCACTGTCTCTTCAAACCTTATGTCAATGTGCCACCCCATTGTCAGTCCACTGAAGTGCACCTTCAGGGCAGCACCTGATGATATTTTTAAGAAATTACCAAGATATGATATATCTCAGTGGCATCTGAAAAGTCTTTTCCTCTTACAGTCTTCGATTCTACACCCTCTTCTAACTCTTCTTATTCCAGGGAGAAAAGCACACACAGAACACCAAACAAGTGTCAAAGGAGGAGCAGCATGGGACTGAGAAATCTGCCATCCATCTACTAATAACCCTGTCCTCGTAATCAATTCGTAACAAAAGCAAATGGAACAATATGTAGAGTGCTTATCAAAGCTCCCGTGCCTCATCCTGTCATGCTAGCAAGACACATTTGAAGAGATGTCCTGAAAACTTTTTTTAATTTTTTTTTTTTATTGTAGTTTAGGTGCTAATCCAGTAAGAACTCATCACTATCAGGCAGGCAGTTCACCAGGTTAAATATGAGCTCTAAGAAACAGAGAGGTTTTTAATAAAATTTGAGACATTTTAAACTACCTGTCAGAAAATAGTCTTCCTTTGGACAACCAGCTGATTTCCTAGTGAAAACCAGAAAGATAAGTTTCAGTTCCTACTAAGAACCAGGAACTCCCCTCACTTACTATGCCAGAACACATTGGTGCTTCCTAGTTTTGATGCTCCCAAAAATCTGACTTAATATTTTTTAATGGGAAAATAACAGGTATAGATACATAAATAAGTATGGAAAGAGACAGGTATATACACATACAAACCCACACATGTCCATAAATTTCCTGCTAACTTGGCTTAATAACTGTTCAATAATTTTTCCTGGCTTTTTCACAATCAAACAAGAGGGCACCTTTAGGTTGAAGAGAAGCAAAAAGATTTTTAGGAAAAGTTCTAATTTCAGATGGACAAATAGGGGAACGATTATTTCCGTCTGAGAGAATGTTGAATTGCTCTTTCATTTTGTCCTGGTCACTTCTCTTCTTTACTTTCCTAAGAACATTTACTGAAATTGATGTTTCTGCACATGTGGATGAACAAGTGGCTATTTGCTTGTGTGGGCAAATGATCACCCTTAATGCCAACCCCATGCCCCTATAACCCTTTCTTTATAAAATATTTTTTAAAAGATTTTTACTTCTTAAAAGTTACTTTTTACTTCTAAAAATCCTCCTTTCTTTCTAAAAGGTTTGCTTGAAACCTGTGCACAAATAAACCATACCTATAAAACTGTCAAAACCCATCAGATGAAACTATTCCCCATAAGCCTTTCATACAGTTCTCTCCATCCAGTGAGAACAGGAAGAACCAGGAAATTTTGGTTGTGACACCATCTAAATCTCAGCCACTCACTCATGGTATAGCTGAAGTGGAAGAGGCCTCCTGACCTCGGCCAACAGGCTGGCTGGCTGTCAGTCACCCAGCTGCAACTCCTTAGTCACAGAGAAGAGGCAGTAAAATGGGAATTCCCCATTAAGAACAACCCACCTTCACACCATTCTACATCCCTCTCCCTGGAGACACCTCCATTCCAGTCGCCTCATTAACACCTACTTGCTGAGAGCAATTAGGCAGTCAGGTAGATGAGTGAGTGTGACAGGAAAGTCCAGCCAGCTTTATGTGGCTGGGGTTATCATGAAAGGTCCTTAGAGTAAAGCTTGACCAGAAAGGCACCTGCATACAAAGGCTGGAAATGGACTTTACAGTGAAGGGAGGAGGAAATGCATAACCAAGGGCATCTAATTAGATTAATAGGGTTTTGTGCTTTGAATGTCCCATAATTCAATCAATTAAACTACGCTTTAATAGTCGGGTCTTTCATGGCATGTATCCCAAGGCGCCACACAAAATAATAAAATTAACAGCTCATGTAATTATTATGAAGAGAGTTACTACTTTCTAGATAAGATTTCATGCTTTCCACCATGAGCCTGGTGCTGGCCTGGCTGTCACCAGTCCTGTCACAAGAAATTTTCCCATCTCCAGATCTGTATCTGTAAAATGTAGCCAGAAAACAGCTTTATAACCCAGATTTCATCTGTCTCAAAATGACCACCCTGAAAATTACGGTTATTTTAAATGAAAACCTCTACATCAGAACCAGGCAAGCTACCACTGATCACATCACCAACAACAGTTAAAAAAAAAAACCAAAACAAACAACAACAACAAAAAAAAAACACAAAAAAACCCTCTCTGTCCTTAATGGTAAATACTCACCCCCACTTGCTTTAATGTTGCCTGAAATACAACATTTTTTAATTGCAGAATTCAGAAACTATAAAAATATTGTACAGATGCCTGGGGAAGAATTTTCTATGCACTTGAAAATACTGCAAAGCACCCAAGCAATCAGAAAGCAGTTCCTCACTGCAGAAGTTGGCCAGCTTGATGTAGCTTATCTCGGCACTTGCAGCACTGATTTCCAAAGTCAGGACGTCAGTTTCTTATTTCATCCTAAAAGTGGAACATCCAATACAGAACCTTCAAGAAGATTGTACTGGATTTGCTTTCCATCTGACATTATTAATATTACATTAATAACAACATCAATATCAATGTTACATTCTCTTAATCAAATGAGGCACTTGTCAAATACTCTTCCATTTCTAGCATCTGAGCACAAAAGGTCCTGAAATGTATATATGTTATATATGTATGCCATGGGTTCTAGGAAACCTAATCTTAGAATAAAAATGTCTCTGCACATAGGTGTGGTATAGAAAACTAGACAGAGGAAACAATGTTAAATTCCTGTTAGTGAAAGCAGACAGCAGTGAATACCATGGCAAATATGGATGCCGGGCTGTTCTGTTGCTTTCTCTCTTTTTTTCTCTGTGTGTTTGTTTGTTGTTGTTGTTGTTTTTTTTCCCAGAACTGAATTTAGCTTTAATTTAATTCATGACTGTGCTGACACCTGGAAACTCACATTTGAAACAGAAAGCAGCCACGGCCATGAAGATTTCAGCATGTTGCTTCCTGATTTGTGACCTAAAGGGACTATTAAAGAAGGCATGTGGAACATGCCCCATTCCTGTGCTCGTACAACCATTGCCACGTCTGCGTGGCAGTCTGCAGGGATGTGGACATGACTCCCACTCATCACTTCAGAGGCCAGTGAAAGATAGCCAGTTGGTTCTAATCATGGCAGTACCCGGCTGGTTTACCGACTGGGTGCTTTATCTCCTCAAACAGCCTTCTAATTGGAGCTATGTGCCATGAATTAGTACACTGCCAGGGTGACCCAGCAGCTGACACTCTGTTCCAAGACATTTTCATACCGGGATAGTACAGGATGGGATCTTTAGTGGCTTTAACCTGGGAAAACTCTGGTGTAGACTAATGGAGCCAAAGGCCGATGAGAGTTCAGATGTGCCAAGGATGCTACTCAGTGCATCTCTAAATATTTCACGAGGTACCAGCTGACATAAGGAGGCCGTTATGTAAATTTCTGTTATTACATTAGTTCTGCATTTCAGACAGTTCAAGTTGTTGCTCTTATTTGAATCCTCAGTATGGTTCGCACACATTGTCAGGAGTAGCTGCCTGACTGAAAAAAACCCACCAGGACATTTAAAACCAGAATCAACTATCTTTTCTTTCCATTTACTTCTTATGAACAACCAATATTTAAACCGATTTTCTTTGAAGCCAACATGATGTGCTCTTCTGCTGCAATCTAACATGCCAGGCGTTCCTCCCTAGCCCCTCATTTTCAGCTGAGTCACGAGCCCTTTAGCTCACGTTAGGGATATGACCAGCTGCTCCACCTTAGCTGTCCTTACCAGTGCTGTCAGAGACAACTAAAATGTGCCATACTGGAGGGCTGGGAAGCAGATCTCTCTAGTTTGGAGCCTGGCGTTCCTGCATCTGGTCAGATGACCTCTGCAACTTGAATTATTTCCTACCTAAAAGATCTGTGTGCTTCCTATGCCACAGCTGTGACAAACCTTCCCGAGTCTGCTGTGCATTACCGAGAGCTCTTTAAAGTCCATAGCAATGTCTCTATAAAGTTCAGGATTAAAACAATAATTATAGGAAAGCAAATAAATATCATGATTAAGGGAGAAAAAAACAACCTCAACCACCCCTACTTGCTGCTGCATCCCAAAGAAATTATGCTGTTCCTCCTTATAAATAATAGGGGTGTGCAACGTGTCATTCCTATTCAGTGTTTGTGGGTTTTTTGGTGCTTATTGATGCTGCATCTGTTTTGTCAGTGCGTCAGCTAATGGAGAAAGTTAATTGTGTTGGTTGTAAGGCCACCTGTCACACACATGCCTCATTTCCATACTAATAGCCCAACAGTGGCAGGCAGTGTACTCCTCTGCAGTAACACACACAGCCTCTTTGGCAACCTGGGCCAAATGTGCCTATGCAGCAACTGCAGCTCTCTCCTCTGAATGCCTCCAGTGTTGTGGCAACCCAGCCCTGCATTAACCCCCCGTGGAACTTCCCAGCCTAGAAGGGGTTTTTTAAACCCTTGCAGACGTGCTGGACACCACGCTTTAGGGTGGGAGGGTGGCAGGCACAGCTCTGCTTCCTTGTCAGGTTGGTTGCCTTGCACCCTCCCCAGTCAGAAAAATACTTGGCTCCCTTAGAGCTGCTGGATTGGGCACTCATCACCAGCAAAACCTGGCGTTCACTGTCAGTAGTGATGTTCACATTGGTGGTGAGGGCAGGTTGAAAGTACATCTCTTTTGTCCCTTCTGTTAACATTTTGAATGAGGGAGGCAATGAGTGTCAGAGCTGGGGAGAGGAAATGTGCCCACAGCTGAGGCAGGCAAAACTGCACTGGGTTGCATTGAGTCTCGGGGAGATTTTGGTGCAAAAATCCATTTTTTTCTCTATCGGTGATAGAAACAATGTCAGAAAAGCTATAATGAATTAATATTTTATTTTAACATATGGGAAACTATTCTGCTTAGCCAGAAGGATTAGTTTTAGGTCAGAAGTTTTCCTTCCTTCTTGCTTTCCCTCCTTCCTTTCATAAAGAATATTATGTGAGCAAAGGGATTTATTTACTTGAACTACTGAGCCTGCTCTTGATCAGAGTCTGTGACTCTTGTTCATACTTTCCTCCAGTCTGCAAAAATCCCTCATAAATCTATGATGGAGTTTACACTAACAGCTCGTCTTATGAAGTAATATCTGGTATCTTGATAGCTTAAGGGGAAACTTGTCTTCATGCTTTTTAAATCACTGTAGCTGCAATTAGAAATGCCATCACAGGATCACAGAATGGTAGGGGTTAGAAGGGACCTCTGGAGATCATCTAGAAACCCCCCTATCAAAACAGGATCGTGTCCAGGTGGGTTGTTGCCATATTCAGCTATCAGGCTTGCAAATGAATGTCCCGTAGGCTACTCCTTTGCACCCTCTGTCTGAAAGCATGTTAGGTAAAGAAAATACTCCTCATATAAAGTATTGCCTAATGGTACAAGCTGGTGTCGCACAGTATACTGTATTTGTATTTATCATGCACAGAGGAATGATCCAGAATATTCACTGCTTAGTCCATCTTAAATGTAAAGATGAAAAACAGTCCAGGGAAGGGGCAGGGGTACAGCAGCCCCAGCCATTAGGCTCTCACCAGGCTGAAAGCAACTGTGTTTCATCTACAAAACTACATGGTTGTAGAGATTTCTGTTACTGTGCTGAGCATCCAGAGGTGCCTGCAATATCTGTTTGGCAGCTGCTGTGAGTGTCCAGCTCACCCTTGGGACTGAGGGGAGTGTGGGCATCTCTAGCCAGCCTCTGTGCAGAGGACTCTGCAGGTAAGATTTGGGCATCAGGATTGGAGGGGTACCAAGGAGTTCATCCCAGTTCTCAGACCAGGCTGACCTCCTATAATCAGTGTTGCCTAACTAGTAAGGGGATGAAAGATGGTCCATTGCACATTACCCTGGGTGTTGACACACCATGATTTAAACTCACACAAACATACAATTTGTTTAAATCATGGGCTATTCTTTTAATTTTCTTTGGGGTTTTAAGACTGGTCACTCATGTTTTCTGATTTCCCACAGTCACCATGCAGACCAGAAACCTTCTGTTACTGGAAGAAGGAAGTTCCACAAACACAGTTTTCAGACGCAGCATAAGCAAAACAGCAGATAGGAGGAGAGATGACTACATTAACTTATTCACAAAAAAAAAAAAATCCATCTGTATGAAATTAAAAAAAAAAAGTGACTACTTTTAGAAATTCTGTAGAAGAACCAAAATGTTGTAGAAAAAAATTAAACCTATAAACCCCATGAATATATATGTCTGAACATTTTTCTTACTGCTTCTCTTGCCAGCTATGGAGTCACACTACCCTGCTTACTAAACAAACCTGCGTCCTTGGAGAGAAGCTGTGCTGGTTAGTTTGAGAGGGGATTCACTGGGCCATAAAATGGATAGACTTTTAGGATGATGTGTCCCATTTTTGCTATGACAGATTTTGTGGAGAGCAAAGTATTTTAGTGTTGAGCTTTGGTTTTTTGTTTTATGTGGATTGTCTGGGTTAAAACATCAACCAAACAGTTACAAATGCTAGAGCTTTATATCCTGTTCATCTATGGGACGAAGGCTGCCTCTTCAGACTGTGTACAGACTACTAGTTAGCATTTGGCTGAAGCAAAAGGTTTATTCTATTTTTAAAAAAAAAAAAAAAAAGAAAGAAGATACTGCCAGTGCTGCACAGACTGTTGTGAGAAATGTGTGTCTGCCCAACTTGCTTTGGTGTGTACATGGACACTGGGAGTCATGCTGCTGAGAAGATGAGCTTTCCATTCCCTTTGATCCAGCAGAGCAGAGCTACTCCACCTCCTGAGTAGGTCTTAAGAATTTATCTTCTAAGTCTCTGACTTCTCCCTGTGTGGCTGTTATCCTCTTCCTCATGGAAAATTAGCTGGAAAAAATAAAAAGCAGCACAGGCTAATTGGGACAGAAGAGTGTTTCTCAGCTCCTGTATCTGGTCACACACGTTTACCACCTTCCAGCTACACAGAACTGATGCAGACTATAATGCTTCCTTCTGTGCTCCAGTTTCGAAGGGAAGAAAGCTGGGTAGCACAAAGCAAGAGCCACATAGTAATTACCAACAGGTCCCCAGCCTCAGACCCTGTCTGCTCTACAATCTGGACATAGCCACAAAGGTTATCAGAGCTTCAAAGCCAGAGACACAGTAAACTTTTAACATGAATATAAATTGGGTTTTCCACTATTTCTAGCATGCTGAGATGTTCTGAGAAATTTTTTCAAGCATAGTACAATCTTAGACATGGACAAACTCAGCTCCTGATGTAAAATCACACGTTAAAACCTAGGCTGGCCATACTGACAGCCTTTCTGTGAGACTAGTACTTTGATTCCTCACTTTAAACATCGTGGCTGTTGATATCATTGTGATAGAACTTTGACCAAACTATGGGATGCAGTTTTTTACTCATAACCTTCTTCCTTTTGCATCAAAAGCTTTCCAGGGTGAAGTCTGTCTCTTTCTAGATGTGTGCATAGTCCTGAGAAATAGCCCTTTTTTATGCATATGTGTATTTATGTATGTGTGTATATACATATACAAAAGTAACTTATACATGTCTTTATAAAGAGTTGATAAACACATGGTATCTTTATCAATATTGAAAACAAATATGACTTTTAGAAATTATGAAAGAGTAATTTTTACAAAAAGTGGTGGCCCAAACAAAACCAACACACATATTTTTCTATCTTTCTGTTCATCTCTTTTCATGCTCTTCTGTTTTCTTGAGAGTAAAGCTGAAGCTAAAAACTTGAGTTTGGTCTTAGTAAGAGTTCTCCCTAAGTTCTCCCTGCTCCAACCAAATAGTAACATTTTACTGCTGATGTTATTTTTTCCCCAGAAATATTTACGTGTTTCTGAGCCAACACAAAGGGTGATACTGTGCTTACACACCCATCCACCATGCTGCACGCTGTGTTTTCTTCACAAACCTCCTGAGATTGCATGATTGCATATATAACCTGGCTCCACACAGTGTCAGTATTGTTCTGGAGCTTTTTTTCCCCCACATGAGTTTTTATGCTCAGCATTGTGAACTCAAGGCATTCTAAAGAAGGGCTCAATTTACCCCTGATTTACCCCTATAAATCAGCTAATAAACCATTGTCAGCACCAGTGTTGTTACACTTCATGGTGACAATGGGGACAGAAGTATTCCAGCACTGAGGGTTAAAATGATCAGGACCATCCATATTTTGAGGATACATGGGGATAGCCTAAAGAAGAAAAAAAGCTGCATGATAACTTCTGCACTCATGATTTCTACTGCTGCTTCACTTTAATGCCTGCTACCTGTGACAAGTCAGGCAAGGTAAAGAAAATAACTCACTTGTAATACAGGCACTCTACCTTCACTTACAAGCTTTCTTTAAACTGTCTTCCTTTCTCTGTGTGTTCGCCTCTCTATGTTGCTATGTTCACAAGTCAGTGTATTCAGCAAGAAGTCACCTGAAGGCACTGTCTTGGCTCAGGTGAAAAAAAACACTTTATCTTCTTCCATGAAATATCTGCAGCAGATATGAGACTTAAGGTCGTCTGATGATGTTGTGATTTTCCCTCTACACCATGGTAGCAAGTGAGTAGACCCTCATACCTGTGTCCTACTACCAAAACACTGCTTTCCCACCCACCCTCTCCTGGGTGGCATTGGCATAGAAAGGGAAGCCATCCCTGCCTGAAAGAGTGAGAAGGATCCCAGGCCCTTTGGAGGCTCAGGGATGCAATTAGAATTTTATCCTTATTCTGACACTGTTGTGCTCATGGGGTGTCCCTGTCAGGCGCGATCCCTCAACCATGGCTCACAGTCATGATACCATGGGGTGTTTAATGAAGGGCTCCTTTCAGATACTTTTAGTGATGAAAGGAAGTCCAAACTATTTGGCCAGTGTGCAAAGCCTTAATTATGTCCTTTCTCTTATCACCTTTTCCCAAATAAAATTTTCCTACTGGCACAGAAGTCAAGTAAACCCAAAGTCTGTGATTAATGCTTAAGGTAGTTATTTTTTCTCTTGAAGAATCCTTATCTAGAAATGTTGCCGTTGCTTTAGATAAACCTGGTAATAAAGCAATCATCTAATTGCTCAGCCAGCCATACCAGGAAGGACCTGCTAGGTGGTCCATGGAGCTGTATCATTAGCAGTCAAACAAGAGGAACCAGCCTGGTATTTCCTCTTCTTTAAGCTGAGCAGGGAAGGCTCAGTCGGGAAAGATGTCTCAGCCAAAGGAAGTGTCAGCCTCTTTTAACACCACATAATGCATCTCGGGTGCCTGCCAAATCGTAATATGCTGGAACAGACGGAGACGGAGTACTGCGGGAAGTGCAGTACAAACTGCCTAAGGGTGCAGCACCTAGATGAGAAACTGTACTGCACTGTCAGGAAATCCCTCCTTTTCCATGTCTAGGAGAGTATTTTTATCATCTTTTCTGTGCTTTCTTTTTCTTTTATTTTTTTTTCTCTTTCTTTTTCTTTCTTTCTATTTTTTTTTTATTCTTTTTGCCTTCACTTTTCAAGCCCTTGGTCTTGGCACTCAGCCTAGTCTGATGAAGCGTTGCAGGGTCCTGATGTTACAATACTGTGTTTGTTCAGTAAGTAGCAGAAGGAAGATAAGCATGTTCCTGTTTACATAAGTGCAATATTGACTGTGTTAAAATAAATTTTAAAAGGGTTTGTGATAACAATGCTGTAAAGAATTTCTGGAGTTACTAATACTAATGATAAAGACAGCATGGTTGGGATATTCAGCCTCATACTTCAGACCTTAAGGCAACCTCTGATTTCTCGGTGTCAGGGTGAGTCCTACTCAGAAGTCAGCCACCCACCCCTGCTTACCACAGGATTTCTTTCCTGAAGCAGCCAGGACCAGTCTCTGCCATAGAATGCAGAGGAGACAGACCACAGGTCTGCTCAAGCAGACAGTCACTGTGTCCTGACACGAGCGTTGTATTGCTCACAGTACTGTTGTTGTTCAGTGTTCGCATCCAAGTGTCAGGTATTCATATAGTCTAAGACAATATCGTAGAAAAATACTATGCTACAACTTACTAATTCCTAAGTACAAAAATCTGTCTTTAGACTTCATTGCTGGATATATTTATGGCCTTCCATACTATAGCATAGTGTTCAATACAGGTACCATACTTTGGAGAACAATGCATAATACTTTGCTCAATGCCCAGACACTTTAGTCTCCAAGAAGAGTTGGGAATTCATACTAAATACTATTTGTCACAAGGCTGCAATTTTATTCCTGTTACATTTGTGTTGTAACAGTAGAAGACCTCTTACAGATAAGCAAACAGGGTTAATTGCATTTTTTGGCATGGAATACATGTTGACTTGCGTCCTGTTTCCAAGTGAAATTTCTTCCTGATGGATACACAGCCATAATAATACTGTGCAGTGCTGCCATTACATGACTGAGGGACAGAGACTTCTTTCTGAGACAAAGATTTTCTCACTGTCAGAGCAACCAGTTAAGAAAAACATCCTGATTCCTAGCAAACACTACGACATTATGGCACATAAAGAAAGAGGCAAAACAACTCTCTTCTATAGTGCAATGGTTAGATATTTCCTTATGTAACAGGAGACAGTGTTGCACTGGTGATGGATTACAGTTGCAAGTAATGTCCTTACCCTGAAAATACCACCCTTTACTAAAAGTGGATTTGGGCTCATGAAGTGAGTTAAAAGATCTGATATACCATGGAAGCAATCTGTATGTGTGTAGCCTTCCTCTCAAAACAGAAGTTTTAAAGTGTGTTTTAAAGTGTTTAAGCTGTAACCTCGATGTATGCGGGAACACATAGTGCTGGGCAGAGCCAAGCTCAACACGGTGCCAGACCCTGTTGGGACTAGGGCTTCCCTCTGCCTGGAGACAGGCCATCGTGCTTCATATTTGTACTTCTTTGTCTCCAATAGCTTGTCCTCTGAAGGCACTGTGCTTCAGATTTATCAGTCCACAGTAGAGATCTATTTGTCTTTCAGATACCTTGTGTTCACTCAGAACACCAGGGCTCAAATTCTTGTCTCCTTAACCACGAAGCTGAAACAGCTTTGCTCTGAAATGACAGAATTGCCTTGCCACCAGACATGAACCCAGCAGGCAAACGTTTTCCCCCCATGTGAGATCATCACCGATCAAACCAGTGAGGTCAGGCAAGTGGGGCTGAGCCCACTGCTTTGTCTCACCTGAGTACAGGGGCAACACCTAAGCAACACCACCTTCTCCCCTTTTCCTTTCCCCCTTCCCACAACAGTTTTTCCAGGCCTGGAACTGCATCCAGATCCCCAAGCATGAAAGAAGAATGGGTTGATTGTCTGTTTGTCCTGCAGACTCCAATACGTGTGCATTTCAGGGCACCCCTGAAGGCAAAATGACATCTGCATGCTCAATGCTATAGAATGAGAGGACAATGCTTTAAAGCCTCTCAGAAAATCTACAGGACAGTTAATATGATTTAAGCCTATATTTAAATTTTATGAGACTCATTTTCAAGGCTAATAACCCAGTTTACTGTGCACAATATCAAATGCAAATTTTATTACTGACTTGGTAAAAACCAAGATGATATTCATTAGCATATCTCAGTGTATCACCCTTTTTAGCCAAAAGGTGCACCAGGAGTAACAGTGGGAGTTTTTATATGTGCTGTAAATTACAGTTACTATCTCATTAGATAAACACATTTAAAATCAGGTTATCATTCACTTATATATCAGAAAGTTGTTTGTTCAATTGCAGCTAGTCTCGTATTACAACATATGGTGCATGAAATTCTTAGACTAATAAAATTTCAAGGTACAGGGATCTGGTGTCTTGGAAAAAACTGTTTCTGCTCAACGAATGGCTCGATATAATCTGTAATTGCTTTGAAACAATTATGCAGCAGGCTGTTTTGTACTTAATAGTATTTACATCCTTGGGTTTATTAGCAACAAATTCCAAGTGGAACTTGTGAAAATTGAATTAATTTTTCTACTAAAAGATGTAAACTTTAAAGCTAGGGATCCAACAGATTGTGGGAATCTAAAATACATGCAATAGTCTCTAATTTTACTTATTTCTTATTGAAATGTTTCATTATTCTTTTAGATACCCATGGTCGATTATCTTGTTCACACCCAAGTACTTCTTCAGCTTAGTTCCCCTGGACTTTCACCACTCCGAGCAAGTTTAGTTTCTTGACAATGCATTCGCTCTGGCTTTGCCATCTCCTGAAGGCAATTCACAACTAATGTCCACACATTTTTTGAAGCCAAACTGAAAATTATTGCACTCATGAAGTTTGGCCTACTAAGTTTAAGTGTGGTGACCAGAATGTGCGAGTGAATTCAGTCATCATTTTGTAGTACTTTACATGCTGACAACTAAATAAGCAGCTAGGTACACAGTGACACAAAGAGAGGCACACTGCATGCGGAGCAGCTGTTACACAGATACATAACAGCTTTGGATCAGACTTTCCCATGGTATGAACCCACTGGAGCTCCAGCAGCTTCAGGAAAATTCAACCATCTTGCAGCATCATCGAGTTATACCTGACTGGAGTACTTCATTTCACCTGCCATACCAAGCATATCCTCATATGCTCCCTCTGCTTTCATGCTTCATGTTGACAATACACAAATCATCATATACAAACCTAATGTCAAATGTATTGTGCATATTTAGCTAGGAGCAAGGAACTGCATATTACTGCTTTGTTGTATAGCTCCCACTGAGCTCAAAAATGTGAGACAGCTTGAGGACAGTTGCTCATTTGGGTGTTAAGATGGTTTTCTTGCCTTTGTTTTTAACTATAAAGAAGATAAAATGCTGGTTTTCCTTATTTGTGATGGCTCAAGTTTGCCTACACTGTGAGACGTCACCAACATTAAAGAGTGAGAGATGAGTATTTTATACAGACATCTCTTCTCCTGACAGTGAACTCTGCACACCAGTGGCAGCAACACTGGAGCCCAGGTGGCAAGGAAGGCTCTAGTGTAACAGCTGTTCTCATCCTGCTCAGTGCTGCTGACTTCAGGAGGACTCCAACCACACAGCATCACCACCTTTTGGTTTTCCTTGTGCTAAGTTGTTTTCGAATATTGTAACTAAAATCCCTGCCTTTCAGTTCAGCTTCATCTCTCTGTTTCTACTGAAGTTATATCAGTAGTTTTCCTTTTATTCTAATCTACAGTGAACTGCACTGCCAAGGCCCTCCCCATTTCACACTCTTGGTGCCAGCTGTACCCTGGGACAATTAATGTATGCAAAATGCTTGTTATTACCATCATCTAGCAGGGTTTGTCAGAGTAACAACCTGACAAAACTTTCAGAAAAATCTGCACTCTCTTTGCAAGGGAACATCTCTTACGTCTGCTTTCAAAGGGTCTGCAACCAGGGGCTGTTATAAGAAAAACCTCATGAAAAGCCTCACAGCCTTCCTGGCTAGTCCTGATAGGAACTGTGTAAGTTGTTAATAAGTACACCCTTCTGTCTGAAAAAAACCCAAACCTTTAAATTTTGCAACAAGACGAAGCAGTTTTAACCCAGTTTTATCCCTGTAACTCTTGATGTACATGGAATAAACCCACAAATTACATTCTGGAGCAGTGTTAGAAAAGCCCCACCAGACCACATGTGGAAACTAAATCCCAGAACATGACAAAAGCAATCTGTTCCCACTCAAAACAATTCTCCTGCAAAGGTGGCTTTCCCCAGCCAGGGCTGGGACCACCTCCTAACCACCCCCATCTATGACTGATCTGGAGTGGAGTCTGGAGCTGCTACAGCATTTTCTAATGAAGGAGAGGCCAATCTGAGCTGTCAGATGTGCCTTTGGGATTTCAAGTACATTTGGAATTCGCTGAGGCTGCCTTCAATCTACTTTCAACCTGCAAGTTTTCTTAACATTCCTGTAGAACAACATTGCCTTTTTTCTTTCATTCATTCATACAGCACTTAGAAAATGAGTGGCACCTCTGGCAGGATCTCCTAGGTCCTGCTGCAAAGTAAATAATGTTGATAGTACTGGACGTACTCCAACCCTGGCACAAGTGATTTGTTGAATCTAATTAATATAGTTGCCATTTAATATCATCTACAAATGAGTACCTAAATAGACTGGAAACAGGCCCCTGCCATACAGGGTATATGAATATGGTTTTATCAATCAGTAACTGTTTAAACAGGCTACTTTTTCCAGATGAATCTTGCCTAAATTTTATTCACTAAATACAACCTCATCAGGCCATGCCTGTCCATACTAATGGTGGGAGAAGTGAGGTTTAGGGAATGCCTCCACTGAAAAGGGGTAACTGACCATGGACAATATGGCCAAGCAAGTATTAGCAAAGATGAATGCAGTCATAGCGAGCTGGGGGAAAGGTTCACAGTTGTGAGAATTGGGTGTAGCACACTGGACTATACTAATGGAGGCTAAAAATCTCAGATTATTTGTGCTAATAATGGAAGTAGCCATATATTTGAAGGCCCTTCACAGATAATTGCTCTGGCAATCCCAAATATCTGTTCCATTTTTCCAGACTTCTTGACTTGATATTTTGCAAAGTTCTTGCAAAGTAATTTAAAAAATGCAAATATTTTCCAGATGCTTTACCCATTTTTTGCTATCCTTGATCAATTTGGGTCAGGAGTAAGGCTTCTCAGATGGATGGAGGATGCCCCATTGACTCAGACAGGCTGTTAACAGCTCACAGGTCCATGGGTCTCCTGTTACCTGCAGATCACCCCACCAGTTCAGCAGACACCTTGCCCTGCTCCTGTGTCCACCAGCCCAGTGATGGCCACAAATCCTGGAGCAGTCTTTGGGACCTACCAAATGCTCCACACTTCTCAGCAGATCAGCTCACAGGAGGAAAGGAGCTGTTTTCAAATCAGGAACCGTGGTTTTACCAGCACAGGGAGGAGAAGGAGGTCATCACCCACCGTGCTTCAATGCTGCTGTGCTCCCTGCAGGCTGGCCCACTTCTGCTGCTGTGGGAAGAAACCAAGCCCCTTCTTGGGGGGCTTTGTTTGTTTGTTTTAATAACAGCTACATAGATTAAGTCATAGCAGGTAGAGCTGATCCTGGCTAAGTTGCCAACTCCAGCAACTTCCCATCTTCTCAAACCGTCAAAAATGTAACACTAAACCAAGCAGTGCCATCTATTGACTACAGGGGCTCAGGGCCTCACTAACAGATACCACACAATTGTGTTTGATCTTCGAAGGGTGCCCTTGCCCCCGTTGCACGCCAGAGCCCCAGTCCCCCCAGGGGGAAGAAGGGGAATGCAGGAGCTGTGCTCCTCTGCTTTCCCATCCAGCCCTCCCCACTCCCTTTCCCTCACATTTCTTCCCTGCCATCCATCACTGCCCTGCCTCTCTGTCACTCTGCCACCACGACTGTCACCCGGTTGTGACTAAGGTGGAGAAAAATGAGCTGTTTAAGCACAGCAGACCCCTGGATGCTCAGGAACATGAGACAAATTAACGAAGTGCAAGAAATTAGAGTGCATAAATCTAAGAGCATTAAATCATCAGGCAGCTACTCTTTTTCAGAAGTAAAGCAGTCTGAGTGCTGCAGTTAAGTCTTTCTCAGCCGGCCCGATTTTTCTACAGGATGCTGGCATCCAGGTCAGCCTTCATATCTTCATCCCACCTCGTGTTGAGCTCACCTCGCTGTGCCATAGTGCCTTCTTTCAGAAATCCCTACCTTACCCTTTTCCTCTTTGTCCCAGCTTACGTGTGATGTTAGTGGGAACTGTGGGAATTCACCTAAGCTAAAATTCTGTCTTCACATGATCTTTGTCATTTTTCCCAATATCTTTCTGTCATTGATAACCCTAATGACATATTGTTTTCCTTCTACTGTGGAGGAGGAAAGTCAACAATGCTTACTCCAGATACATAAAGTAATCCAGAGACATCAAAAGTTGGACTAAAAATTAATATAATGAGTTTGTTGTCTTGCAATGAAATTATCCTTCTTGTCTGTAATTAAAATCCTACAGTAACTTTGTGAACATAATTATATTATTCCCCAAACATAACTCCAAAGAAAATCTGAAGCAGGTAAAAGGAAGCAGGAAAACATTCCTAATAGAATGTTGTAGCTAAAAGCTCCATTTTTACACTGACAGAAATGACCACCAACCTGTTTCCTTTTTTTTCCAAACACATACAGATTGGGTAGTATTTGAGTGTTTGACTATTGTAATAGTCTGCCCAAAATCACCGGGATATTAAAGCTGTTGATTTGTTTTTCAGAACAACATATAGATATTAAAGATGAACAGACTCAAATTTGGTCAAGCAGCACACAGAAATTATCAAACTAGGGAAGGTTAATGGATATTATGATCTGCTATCCCTTTCAATAAAAAAGAAAAGGAGAAAAGAAAAGAAAAGAAAAGAAAAGAAAAGAAAAGGAGAAAGAAAAGAAAAGAAAAGAAAAGAAAAGAAAAGAAAAGAAAAGAAAAGAAAAGAAAAGAAAAGAAAAGAAAAGAAAAGAAAAGAAAAGAAAAGAAAAGAAAAGGAGAAACATTTTGAGGAATAACCTACTCATTGTTTTGCATTTGCAGCAACTGAGAGGTTAGTTTATGCTTTGAATTAGAAACATTATTATTTAATTTTCATTGTCACCTGAGCAATTGTTCTTATTTGTATCTTTATTCTGGCAGGTTCTTAGGCAGGTTTCCAAGATAAAGAAATCCACGTGGAGTCGTGCGTCTCCCCCAGTATTCTGGGAGAACTTTACTGTTCAGTTAATGATAAATTTGCCACCTTTCCTTTACAGAAAGAGGTGTTACCAGCCTAGACTAGATACAGCTTTCTTAATATTTGCTATTTGCTTATTCTTAAACCAAAACATATTATTTATAATCTCTGAGATCTGGAAAGCCCCAGACTTTTTGATCTTCCTTCCAAGGTTTTCTTTTGGACTTTTGTTATTCTCAGGGTGGCAATGTGAGTAATGTTGTAACACACTGGTAATCCTTAATGAAACTAACTGACCTGACAAAACATGCTCTTTTTGTAATATTCACTTTCCTTGCTGTCTTAGAAATAAAAGGAGCTGGTGATTACAGCCTGGTCCACATTTGTGGAGTTTAAAAAAGCACAACACACTTTTAGTATGACCACGTGGCAGCACAGTATTTCAGGCATTGGAATGACAGAGGTTGTTAGTCAGCACTGACTTTGTTTTGTGATGGTGTCTAAAATTACATTGCTCATAATTCAAATAGAAAATACTTCATTTGGCTCGAGGCACTGACATCGTCTCAGGTCTGATCTCTCTGAGTCACTTCAGGTATATACCTTTCTGCTACTGGAGACCACGGAAACAGTTTCTCTGCAACCATCGTCATGGAAGTTAACTCTCCCAGTGTCCTAGGCTTTGTTAAGCAAGGAAAGAAGAGTGGCTTCAAACATACTTGAGAAAAGAAAGTGAAACTGTGATGTTATGACATCTACTGGTTGCTCAAAATGCAAGAACAAAAAATACAACACAGCGCTAACTGAAGATGCAGGGGAACTGGGTATTGGCGAAAATTGAACTTCTATGTATGTTATGGTTTATTGCATGAAGATTACCAAAACGAGCAATCTCCCCTTTTTCTAGTGCTGCACATCATCTTGGGACCTGTGACTTGAGATTTCTGAGTGGTGTTTTCCAAAGTACTGCTTGACAATGATTTGATTTAATTTAATTTCTATTTGCCTTTCAAGGTAGTTTAAAGCAAATAAAGGAGGCAGTCTCATGTGATGGCTTCAGACTGACTCACTGCAGCTTTGAAAACAAAAGCCACTTGGAGAGCTTTTAACCTCAGCAAAGTCTTCAGGAAACCTGATCTGCTGTGGCCTTGCTTTGGGGCTTGAGTGTTGTTTTTTTTAAACTGTGGATACCTGTTGCACATTGTAGGTAACATTTATTCACTCCACAAATAGTCTGGACACTGTGAAAAACTTCAATTAAATTAAGGAAGATATTTGTCTAACCCAAAACGATCTGTAAGTTTGATCACTCCACTGTTCACTTCTGTTTAGTCTCAGGTAAGATAAGATTTTTCCTTGAAGATTCAGGCATGGTAGTTCAACATTTCTCTGCTCTAGGTATTCAAGTCCTAATGAAAGTTTCACAGAAGTTACCAATCAGCTGAGCAAATTCAGGAGCTGAATAGTATTCTTGTCTTCTTATGGGCTTCAGTGTTTCTGTTACCATTTTACAACAGGTAATATTAATGTCACAGCTTCATTTTTGTTGCCATCTTTCTCTGATGTAGTGGTGTCTGGGATTCACTGGTTAGTACTGTTAGATTCTTCCATACTGTAAGCAAGTACCAATCATGCTCTTGCTTCCGTTACTGCTATAATCAATGAAGCAGTTCTGTGTTGCCAACAGAAGTATTTGCTTGTACCAACACATGGATGGCAGTAAGGGGAAGGCTTCCCATCAGTGCCATGACCTGTGTGCCACCACGTATTTGTGTTGAACACCAAATATCACCGAGGTCTTCCACCTCCATTCAGGATGATTAATTAGATGTGTGTAATCACTCCCAGGCTTTACTACTTTTACCATCATAGGAATGAATGCTGAGTCAGTAGCCAGTAGTGAGTGGTGCCCCATGCCAGACAGTCAGTTATCCCTCTTATGAGGTGCTGGACACTGGGTTGTAGCATCTGAGGAAGATGCAGAGGTATCATCCTGAATCAGGTGAAGAGTAGGTTAGGCATTTGCCAAGTAGGAAGCCGTCTGGGTAAGCAGCTGGAAGGAAGCAGCATGGTCCAGGTCTCCCAAGGACAAAGTGACTAACCTGCCTAGGGCCCTCTTCCCCATTGGTAGGAACTGCAGTGCGTCATGAAGGGGCTCTTCCTCACAGGAATAAAAGGGTTAAAGTGGAAATTACTGCTCAGATGGCTTACTCATCCTCCTCCTAGCAGAGGTTCTCACTTGTCCTATGAGGGGCTTCCTTTCTATATGTCCTGCCATATTTTAAAACATGAAGATTAAATCAGAAGTCTCTTACTTCTTTTATGTCATGCCTTCAAAGCCGAACAGACTCACTGCTAGGAAGATCTCCCTTTCTTTTGATCAGCTCCATCATGCTGTGGAGAGAAATGGACCCATTCAGGAAGAAAATAAAAAGGCAATTTTTAAAAGTCAAAAAAAGCCCAAAGTTTCAATGGCTTCTCATTTATTCTCAAACCACCATCTATGCAGGGTTTTTATTTTGGCACATCCTGTAATAAACTCACTGCCTGACACCTTAAGTCTTCTATGCTGTGTTCAGAAGAATTGGTTTAGCTTTATTTGGGGTCTGAGGTTTGAAACAGGACAGGTCTTGTTGTCTCTTCACAGTTTAGACTTCCTTGATGGTTAAAATCTATGTCCATACATAGTTCCCAACAGTAGCTATCTGTTTATCTCTATGTCCCTGTGTATCCCTCCATCCAGCTATATACCCCTCAATCCATCTGTCTATCCAGTTGTTTATTTCACTGAAATAGTCAGGGAAAACTTAGTGCTTAAGCAACATCTCTGAGAGTCCAAAGAAGGGGGGCACACCATAATGCCTGCTCAGGCCCCCACAGTCTAATGGCAGCAGTGGTGAGGGGATTCTTCTCTGCATGAAGGCTAGACACTGTTAGGGAAATGCTCTTAAGGAGAGGTTATGGGAAATCAAAGCTACTGCTGAAACAATCTTCCACACAAACTGTTCTGCTTTCTGTAGTTCCTAGGTGTCAATCACTCTTGGTGGAAGGCAGCTCTGCTGTTGCAGGGATTGTATTTGCATTAGTAAACCTACTTCCCCTCCTTGTGCCCCAAGGGCTTGCCAGTTTAAAGATCCTTTCCAGGTAATCCCTGTGCCGGTTTTGCTTCTCAGACCTCCTCTGCCAAGGGGTTTTCTACAGGAAGGGCAACCAGGTCAGAAATATTATTCTTTAAAATTTGATCTTTATTAACTTTGGCCATAACATACACTGGTGGAATTTCTGATCACCTAAAAATCCCTTTAAATATACAACAGAATCTATTTTTCCCAGTCTCTTATTCCCCTTCTCCAAAAAAAAAGTACTGCGGCAGCAGATCTAAACAAGGGTGTGAAAGATAAAGAAAAATAAAGGTATAAAACAAGCTTTATTTATCACAGACACTGAACAGACAGCAAGAGAGTGACTTCAAGCTTTAAATTACTTTGGCATTCCAAACGGCAATCGGAGATGATTTTTCCTTTTAATTTTACAAACTGCTTCTAAAAACAGAGTTAAAATTCCCAGCGCTTCTCTCACTATCATGTTTCCCAGGCAGACATCCTCCTGCTTCAGGATCAGCCTCTCTCACAGGACTCTCTCATCGTGCTTGAAACCGTGCAAATTCTTCACATGATGCACTCGCTCAGCTACAAACACCTCCGCCTGCTCCGCTGCAGACTTCAGTCGATAACTCCAAGCAGTGAGGAGAGCGATGTCCGGCTAGCGGCACGCAAACTAAAAGCAACATGCCCTTTGTGGCTGATGGAGGATGGCAAGACTCGAGGACCACAGCTGCACTCGGTCTCTGGCTGCAGCAGGGAGGGCAAAGGACAGACCTATGGATGGACAGACGCCTGCAGAAAAATACAACCCACTGAAACTGTGGAAGATGTCTAATTAAGACCCCCCCTCCCTGAAAAGCTGTCGCTAGGTAAGCAAAACTGTTTAAAACATGTTCATCATTAAAGTGTCCCCTGACAGCAGGATGTGGCAGCAGACTCAGTGACAGAAGGGAGAAGAAGAGAGGCATATGGCCCCCAGCCCCATCCCCTGCTGACAAGCTGCCTCTCTGCAAGCCCCCTTTTCACTGTCGCCCGTGCGCGCAGCAGATTGCAATGGCCCAACTTTCCCATCTGTATCCCAGGCCTGTGCCCCCGACAATGTGGCAGCCATGCAGTTTTCATCAGGGCCGGGAGCAGGGAAGGAGGAGGCTGTGAGGAGGGGAGGGGTGGGTGGAGGGGGAGATATTAACAACCAATAATCACAATGCTATCCATAATGCATTGTCTCCATGAGATTACATGGTATATTTCCAGTGGGATTTAGCCCATCCATCACAGCCCTTTATTGGCCCTTTTTTTGTTGTATAAAGCCCAAACACTGTCGTAAAATTCTAAACCGCTTAATTGCTGTGCTGTAAAAATTTGCATATCAGAGATATGTCATTCCTTCGTTAAATGATGCTAGGCATTTGTTACAAGGCCCTAACAATTGTGCGAGAGCACCTCAGAAAAAAAGGTCACCTCTTGGCATTATGCAAAGTTCTCCACTGAATTCTAATCTGCACCAATTATGGGTTTAAATGTATCACAACTTAATGGATTTTGATTTTGGGTGATTCAAACTCCCTGGGCACTCAGACTGATGGTGCTGGCTCAGTCTCTGTTTCTGTAAGGCCTGAAAACTTGGCTCCCAAAAAAATTCTTCACAAGCTAAACTGTGAACCTGAAAATGTTTTGTGATGGGTATATATTTACAGTGAAATCCTCATATCTTAGATTAATGTCGACTTCTGTAGAAAATACTACAGCCATTGCACTGCCACTTCAAGTAGTCATCCTAAAAAGCAACCTGAAGTTAGATGTTTATGCATATGTACTAACAAAAAGTTAACTTTTATATTGTACTTTTAAACTGTATATCAGAAAGATGTGCTTTACAAAAGCAAGAAAATATCATTGTCCTGATTTTACATGTTCAGAAACTGGCTCTGGAAAGCTCGTTTGAAGCCAGAGGCACCCTGGAGACTGATGGCAAGCACTGAAGTCCTAACAGTTCCTCTTACTTGCCAAGGACTGAAAGTACCAGCAGATCTTTAACATGTGGTCAGGTCTTCTCTCCATACTTTTCCTATTAACTGCAGCAGACATTCCCCAGATGTGGCTTCAAACAACATGGTATTTTTCAGTTTTGTCCATATTTCAAGAGTATGTTTAATCCAGACAGTTTCACTGTCATGTAGCACAATGTCACAAGATGCACAAGAAAGGCTCAGGTCAGCTACTTTTCCTGCAAAACAGACCCTAGATGCCAGATCATTTTCCTGTGCAATAGCAGGGAGCACTGTTTCAGGAAACTATAAACCAAGGACATGATTAGAGTAGCCTAAAGGGAATTTTAAAGTCCATACAGATATGGAAGTCCAAGACTCTGTTGCAGGACCTGCGGAGAGCCCTAGTATGAGGACAGACTTCTGCAAACCCTAGTAAAGAAAAAGAGGAGAGATCAAAGAGATATTGTGGGCTGTGTGTACATGGCACCTTAGTTTGAGCTGGCATGTGCCAAGGCAGTGTGAGTTACTTTGAAAACTGTTACAAGATGTGCCCATCATAATGAAGATCCAAAGGAATTTAAATCTCTTTTAATTATCCAGAGTCTGTTCCTCTTTCACTCAACTCTCTACCCAAGCACAATTGCCCATGCCTCCATATGGGAAACAGACTGACCTGCTTCCAGACATCTGAGGCATCCTCATTGACTCAAATGTAGCCAGATTCAGGCTACCTATATGCTTTTGGATGTGGGTGAGATATGTCTTCTTCTAAGGCACTGTCATGTTTGTTTTCTGCAGTAACTGAAAAACTTCCTCCAAGAAGGAAAGAATCATAGAATCATAGAATGTTAGGGGTTGGAAGGGACCTCTGGAGATCATCAAGTCCAACCCCTCCTGACAGTGCAAGAACACCCAGGGCAGACCACACAAGAACAGATCCAGGCAGGAAAGTCTCTAGAGAAGGAGACCACAACCTGCAAGAAGCACCATAGTGGTGTTAGCAGTGATGTGTCTAACAGCTGAGTGGGAGAATGGCAAGCAGGTCCTGCAAGTGTGCTCCAAACATGTTGGAAAGGTAAAATGTACTTTTAAGCTTTTGAAGGCTTACCAGTCCTTTCTAAGTGTTCAAATCCAGTCTCTTTTTCCAAGTGAGAGGGGGAGGTGGGAGGGAAAGAGATGTCCAACAAGAACTTTCAGCTCCTGCCCAAGTGCAGGAGATCAGTGTAAGAACCCACTTAAACCATGTCAACCTTTCAAGCCTTCCTCAGCGTGCACAGATTCTGACCAAAACAAATGTCTTATGAATATTATTCCCCCAAGAGCAGTAGGATGAAGAAGAGTGTGCCACATAACCCGAACCTACTGCAGAAACTCGAGTGCCTTCCTTTGCAGAAAGCAAGAGGCAGAGATAATGTGCTGCTGTTACTAGAATCAAAGTGATTGCTTTCTTTCTTTTTAGTTGTGTAATCCACCGAAGTGACTTCAGGACCCTCATAGCATACTGAATCACCTTGGGAAAATTTCTTCTAAAGTTCCCGTTTCAGTAAGTCATTAATGGTTTATGGTATCTATTCCACATGTTTATTTCCCAGAAATTTCTCTTCCTACTGATAAGTACATTTTTTCAGGCCTGTACCTCTTACTTATGCTGTAAGCACTCATATTTAAAATCAATCTTACATCATATTTAATCACATTGGAATCTGTCAGGTGGTTTATTAACCAGGAAGAATTCTAACAAGCAACCCAAATGTTCTAACATAATTAAAACATCATATCTTTGTTTTCCTCTTTAATTAACAACTAACATCAATGCCAACTTCTTGTCCTACATGAGAATTCAGCCCCAGTCTATTCACTTTTATCTGAGCTCTTGATTAAGTAGACCTCCTACAAAGTAGCTCCAGGTACCTTTCCTGAAAGATATTTCAGCCCCTGTCCTTGTGCTGATGAAGCCCTCTCCCTCTGGCACTGATGCCACTGCTGATGGGGCTGCCGACCTACAAAATCATCCATACAGGCAGAAAACCCTCCAGAAGAGTCCACAGACCTATGCCTCTTTCCCACTGCTGTCTCTGCTTTACAGGAGGAAAAGCAAAGTATGATCCATCCAGGGTTTTCCATCACTGCAGTGATAGAGCTGGAAATGGGTCTAGAGTAATGCAAAGCAGCACCATGACCCCGATGGCTGTTTTCTTTCTTCCTTCTTCACCTTCTAAAATATTCCAGCTTTCATGAGCAAGATCCCAAAATCCTAGGGACAGTCTGTAGAGTTTAGCAGATCCTGGAATGGAGCTGTCAAAGGACAGAGCTTAGAGGTTGATTTGCCAGCTGTCCTCCCTGAAGAGATCATCACATTTATATCTGAAATATATTTGTTACCACAGCCTATCTCCCAGTTCATCTTCTGATTTTCTCTTTCTTATTCTGCCCATTCTAGACACAGAGGAACACTCCTGCTGCCTTCAGTGAGGTTCAAGATAGGGCTAAGCAATCTCTGGGAAAAACTAATTTTTGTTATATTATTTTGGTTTATATTATTAATGCTTCTATTAGGATTGAACAAAAGATGTAATAATGTGTCCTTTTCTTCTGCTTGATTCATTATTCAAAATTACCTAGACCATAATTTATGTGAATTATTCTGCAATTAATTTGCCACAAATTACTTACAAATAGCTACCAAGAAGTGTCCGAATGCTCTTGACTGGTTCCAAAGGTCTGCTGTATGTCTGGGAGTGAGGTCCAACCTGATACTGGCAAACTTTTTGGAGTGTCTGGATAAGAATATGGGCTATTTCTAGTAAAGTAGTACGCAATCCCATGTGAGATGTTTTACTTCGTTTTGCAATTATTTTTGCTGTTGTTCAGTATAAATCTGTTTCTAATGGAATTAAGTTAAACTGATGGAATCTGGGTCACAACAAATAAATTTCCATGTGCTTTTTGCACTGTTTTAACCAAATCGGTGGAAAGCCACAGCTTTAGTTAAGTTTAGTGAACATTGCAAGTAAATTAAGCCCTCTGAAACAGATTTCCAATGTGATATTTCCATTTTGTATAATCAGCACTGTTTCTCATGCCTTTTTTCCATTTTTTTAACACGTGATGTTTTTAGTCTATCCCAGTGTCTTTTGAACTCAGTGAAAAACTTCCTTCAACATCCATAACACCTGCACCTACGCAGCTTACAATTAAGTGTCTTATTTGATTTGGAGGGCCAGCAATGAAATTGCCTCCACATTACCGACTGCAGGTACAGTCTGCTCTGCAGTGCCTGAGGTGTGAAGTCCCAGGTGGGGCAGCAAAGCTGCTGGGAATGTCTGGAGGAACACTTAGTGATCAGAATGTTCCTTCAAAGGCCTCGTGTTAATTTGTGACCAGGTCCATTTTCATCACAATGTCATTAGTTGGTAGTAAATATGCCTTACTACGCTCTTAAAAAAATAACTAAGTAACCGTCATATTAAATGCATCTTGATTAAATATGTGAAAATAGGAACTGGCCCTTTCTTAAATTCCTGGGACTATAAACATTAACATGATCATAAATACATTTGCATTTAGACATAAGACTTACTAAAAGCCTTTGAGGATATTGTTCATCCCTTTTGCACAAACATATTCCTGCTATTATTGGTCTTGTAATTAAAAACCTTTTAACAATGTTAATTGAAAGCTTCCCCATCATAACTTCATCACCTTTAAAGCTTTGTGATTGATGTGTAACCGTTGGAAATGCTGGAAAGTGGGTGGGTCAAACAATCCTGGCAATTCCACAAGTCAATAAGAGTCAGCAAGTTAAGAGGCAGGGAAAACATTGATACACAGACTACAGAAAATCAGCAGGTTACTATGGACACTGGAAGAAAGCCTGTCCTGTACTGCTACCTCACCAGCGCTTCCCAGCATGGACCATTAACACTTCATGCTGCACCCATCTTCTCTGCTCTCTCCCCCTGGCCATTCAGGGAAAAGCTCACAGCAACCTAGGGCACTTTTACTGATTGTTAACTGGAATTGAGTTCATTTGGCAAAGCAAGGGGTAAGCAGGCATGAAAATGTCACACCAGGTTGGATATGGAATGTGAAGCCGATCCATAATCCATCGAAGCACGGGGTGGGGTAAAGGCTCACGTATTACAGCAGTCACCAAGGTGTAGAGAGATAATAATAAAGTTCCACAACTGTCCCATTAACATAGCAGATTTGATTTGGCTCCATTATATTTCATCAAATAGTTTACAAAGCACCCAGCATAAAACATCATCATAATTGCAATCATATATCCGGTGATTTAACGTGTAGATCATAATGTACCATTAGTTACACAAATAACTAATAATTTGCTAATGACAATATTATGTTAAGTCAGTTTAGGGGCAATTAAAGTGAGTGATATTTACATATGCCTAATGAATCACAGTCGATGGCAGATTAAGAGATTCTAATGAATATTCATCCAGACATTCGCAACCAGCTTCACAGTTTATAAACTGAATTATGGTTGATTTGCCCTTTTAAAAATGAATATGTGAGTATCTTCTGCATGGGAAGAATGAACAATTGGGGCTGATTGTAAAATTTTTTTTAAGCAATGTACTGGTCAGGACACAAAACATTTTTATGCACTCTCATACCCTTGGCTTCTCAGCTCTTTTTATATCACATATCAGCATTGATGAACTATCTCCATTTTCATTCCTTCCACGGCATGAAATATAGAAATAGTTTTGTGTTGAATTAAAGGCAATAGAAGTTTTATGCAGCATCACTAAGGAAATAATTACACAGGTAGCCTGCTTTGCCCAAGCAGAGTAGACAAACTCTCTCTACCATATGCCAACAACAGTTTGCTTTTAAAGGTAGACTTTATGCATGCTTCTTTGAGTCACTGGCCTAAACAGCACTCATTTAAATGAAGCTGTATAATCTTATACATTGAAATTAGAGTTATTTTGCCACATCCTATGCCAGAAGTTTTTATTACTGTTAAGATCAATAATAGTGGTAGCAGTAATAATAAGAGCTCAGAGCGTGAGATACAGCTTCATGGTTTGGCTCTCAGATTTCAGAATGAACTCAAAGAAATATAAAGCATTTAAAATCCATACTTGGACTTCAGATGCTTCATATGGAGTTTTCCTTGGAAATCCCTGTGAAGTGTTGGTGTGATTCTGAAGTAGTCCTACATGAGGTGGGTATCAGTGTCCTTGCTTCAGCACGACTGCTGAGCAACATTCACCCTACATTCTGGGATAGTTTTGCATGATTTAAAATGCAGAAAGTTAAGAAGTGGCCCCTGTTGTGCTCTTCAAGAAGTGTGGAAATTAAACCACTAGGAAAGAGTCCAGCAGAGAGTTCACTTTTTTGCTTTCATTGAGATCAAACACAGGAACTCCACAAGACTCCTCTAGCAAGAGTCTCCAGTAGGAAAAGAAATAACATTAAAGGTACTTGGCTTTACTTCACTCAGTTTGGGGGTTTTAGATTTATCACTCCCAGCTTCAAAAGTGATTTGGGAATAGAAAGTAAAGACATTCGTATCCATGACTTATGCAGACACCTGTGAGCTAGAACTCAACATGCCAGCAGTTCTACACAGTGTGGTGTGATACTTCCTGGAGATCTATGTTGAATCTGAAAGCAGGAGAGACATACTTAGTTTTATCCAAGTTTTCCTAGACCCAGATGGGAAAAACACTGTTGGGAGTTAATGAGAGGACACCAGAATTGCAACACAGAATTGAAAAGCATGCAGATGCAGCTGTAATAAATGACTTCACATTCCTGTTTGTTTTGACCTAATACAGTTGGCCAGGAGTCCTGTTTTCCATAACATTACCAAAAGTATTGCTGGCTATTGTGCCTATTTTCAGCCACATTTCTTGCTGAAAAGATGGTTTTCACTTTTCAGTGAAAACTGAAAATGCAGCAATAAATGCAACATGAAGTTTGTAAAAACTTTTTAAAATTCAGTAAAAATTATTTTTTAAATACTTTTTTTTTTTTAATTTACAACATAATTCATGTTTTCATTTCATTTTTCATGACAACTACTTTTTAACAACAGGAGTGACATTCAGTTCAGTCCTTTTGTGCTTTTAAACAGCAGGCATTCTACAGTTTCCCCAGTTGTCTGTTTCCTCCTCATTTGCAATTAACACAATAAGAGGATGTCCAGCCTGAGGGGAATAGTGTAAGGTCTGTTCTGACTTGCAGAAGTGCTTGAACTTACCATCATTATGTTGGCTTTTTCCAAGGCTTTTTTTCTTCCCTATATCAGGTCTGTTTCTCAGATGCTAAAAGGACAACTTCAACTATGGTACTTTCAAAATCTCTGTAAATTCCGCCTAAGAAGATATTTCCTAATTTTGTTTAAACTTCAGTGAGCTTCTATATGCTAAAGCTTCCACAGCCAACAAGAATACAGGTGATTTTATCCTTTCCTCCATATTTCTCTCTCCTAAAAGTAATTAAACTGGTAATAAATTCACAACTCCCAAAGCCTGAACTTTACTGCCATCACATTGCAGAGATCATTCTCCTCACCTTATTGTTTCAGCTTCACTGCATCTGTTTGCTTTACCCCTGCAAGTTTCCTTCCTCACTGGGAGTACAAAAACAATCTGTACCACTTGCACTGCTAGCAACTGAATCATTTCAGAAACTTCCACCCTTTATCAACCCTGACCACCCTTACCTATTGCAACAATTCACAGAAGTGTCATGAATGACTTGGTCTGCCATTCAAACATTGATCTTCTGTGAGTTTAAGTAGGCTCTACAGTTGTTTCCAAAAGCAGAAGGCTTTTACCTTCTTTGCTGTTTATTATAGAATCATAGAATCATAAAATCATTATTGTTGGAAAGGACGTCTAGGATCATCAAGTCCAACCTTCATCCTAACATCTCTCTATCCATTAGACCATAGCCTCAAGTGCTACATCCACTCGTTTTTTATACACCTCCA
>VWZY01006340.1:61218-71309 GCA_013399075.1 Chloroceryle aenea
TCACCCCGCACCCCGCACCCCGCAGGGCTCTCCCTGCAGCCCCGGCCCCCACGCACCGCTCGGCGCTCCTTCGGCGCCCCCTGGCGGCCGCACCCGGCTGTCGGTTTGGGCTTTTTTAGGGCAATGGCTCCGATGCTGCGGGGCCGCGGCTCGGGCTGAGCTCCGCACCCGGAGGGCCAGCTGAGTGGGTATGTACCCTGGCTGCCATCCCTCAGCAAGAGCTGGGTTCAATGAAAAGGTTGCATTTACAAAGAAAGGCCAATCTGCTTCCTTGCTGTACTGAAGGCAGAGGGAGTCAGTTACAGCGCAGTAACTGTTCGCCACTAAAATATTTATGTTGTGCTAAACACAGAAGTTATATAAAACTGGAACGTTCCTTTAAATCTGCTCAGAAATACCGTGCTATAAATGCTTTGTTCTCCTCCGGTGGGGGAAAACCCTTTCCACCCACTCCCCAGACATAACCCCAGCAAAAGAAAAACTGCTAAGGGCTGTCTTCAAGGAAATGATTCCAGCTGCTGTTGTCTTTATTAAAAGAAATAAAGTAAGAAACAAAAAAAAAAAGGCCCTTCCAACTCCTGTGAGATTCTTCACCTATTGAAACCACATACCCATTTAGCTCCCAAAAGAAGTCTTTCATAATTGCAAGCAAAGCCCACAGCCGAACTAACCTCTTATTACTTGTCCCCAGCTAGACTGCATGTGATCATTGTAANGCTTCTTTCTGTGGGACCTGCCCACTTGCCCAATATCTCCTGTGACCTCTTCTGTAACTCTGCTCCATCACAGAAACAGTTTCCTCCTGAAAGTGTACAAGACTGTAACAAATCTACTCATTGGCACTTACAGGCACCTACCAAAGGCATTCTGGCAGGAGCAGTGCCTGCTTTCAAGCAAAGAGTGGGACAATAAGCTGTATGAGCCTTCTAATTCATATAATCAGCATGAAAGTGTCTCTTGAGTACCAGCCAGCCACACAAAAGTCACAGTTGAGGTGGATGTCTACCCCCACAGCTCGGGGGCAGGACAGGCAGTATCAAGAAAAACTGATTATTGGATTGCAAAGCAAAGCAAAAGAAACCCAGTTTTCAGGATGGTTCTGGTTCCCTTCCTATTTTATGAAGGTTCTTATTTGGCATTAGAAGAAAACAAATCTGAGATGCATTGCTTATTTCATGCAGTGTTTTCCAGTCCGGTTTTCAAGCAGAAGTTAAAATATGCATGTAAGCAACTGGGAGCTTTCTGCTTGGAGTAGATCTGTGATTCACTCCCAGGCTCACAGTGAGCACCAGGCACACCGACAGTATGTTCCGTCCACTGACTGGAGATCCCTGGGGAATGGGTGCCCATTGCAAGGCCAGGGTTGGCCTTGAGGTTTTGATGTCAGATGCCATTCACTGAAGGAAGTTTTTGTTTCCTAGCTACTATTAGGGGATAAAGCTGCTACCACCATCCAGGGCTAAACACCAGTACCCTGTGAAAAAAAAAACATTTTACTATTTTATGGGTATTTATTTGACTCCTCAAATTGTTCCTAAAACCTCCCTCTTATCAGACAACTCTTGGTTTGGCTCTCATCTGTCACTCTTAATGTCCCTGATGCTATTATTTGGGGGTACTGAGACTGGCTTGCCGTATCTACCGTTCTACTGTTTGGAGAGAAAGGGTGTGCGATGTTTGCCTCTTTAGAAAATAGAACCCAGATTCATCAGAGAACCTGAAATTTCCTGAGGGCTCAGAAGCTCTTGTAGCAACTCTGACACAGATGCCATTTGCTGGCCAACTTTTAAAGACCAATGTGAATTTACCAGAGGGAGAGAGGCAAGTACCTCTCAACTGAAGGCAAGATCAAGGAGCAGACTGCCAGGCAGCGCAGGAAACCCACGGCTTAGCTCTCCGCACCCNTGAAAAGGTTGCATTTACAAAGAAAGGCCAATCTGCTTCCTTGCTGTACTGAAGGCAGAGGGAGTCAGTTACAGCGCAGTAACTGTTCGCCACTAAAATATTTATGTTGTGCTAAACACAGAAGTTATATAAAACTGGAACGTTCCTTTAAATCTGCTCAGAAATACCGTGCTATAAATGCTTTGTTCTCCTCCGGTGGGGGAAAACCCTTTCCACCCACTCCCCAGACATAACCCCAGCAAAAGAAAAACTGCTAAGGGCTGTCTTCAAGGAAATGATTCCAGCTGCTGTTGTCTTTATTAAAAGAAATAAAGTAAGAAACAAAAAAAAAAAGGCCCTTCCAACTCCTGTGAGATTCTTCAGCTATTAAAACCACATACCCATTTAGCTCCCAAAAGAAGTCTTTCATAATTGCAAGCAAAGCCCACAGCCGAACTAACCTCTTATTACTTGTCCCCAGCTAGACTGCATGTGATCATTGTAAAACTGACTCTTGTCACTTTATGGTTGAAGTTACAGAGGAGTTTGGTGAGTGCAATATCTTACTCGGTGTCCCTCTAGCCACTGGAATCCCCAGCACTCTCTTTTCTACACTGAGCAGGGAAATTAAGGACATAAGAATGAAATCCTTAGAAACTGCATGGCAAATAAGAAACATCTAGCTGGCCAGGAGGCAAGTTCTAAGTATGCAAAGAGATGTGGGGGAAGTCTGTTTGCAATGATATGCCTGAACATTGCTATCTGGCTGTAGTCATGATTTCCTAGAAAGATCTGCTGCTAACCGATGGATGCTAGACAAGTTCATGCAGACCTGTCTGGTTTGCTCTCTGCAGGGATGCTCTCTGCAGAAATGTCTTACAGTAGGATCCAGCCAGCACAAATATTCTGGTATTCAGTGCACACATGTAAGAATAGTAAGACTATTAAGTCCCCTAGAGGGAAAAAGGCAAGGTGGCAAGAAATGGAGCTCCACAGATGCTGGATCCCTCTTCCACAAGATGAGTGTCCTTTTACCATCAGAGTGTGCACTCAGCTGCTTGGATAACAGTTGTAAAATACAAGTTAATCTGCTTAACAGTACACAGTTTTCTGGATCAAACCCTGCAGTTCTTGGCCAGTCCGGGAGTCCTGGTGAGAAGGTTTCAGCAGTTACTGGTCCTCTTCCACAAGTCCCCATGTCACTAGCACTGAGGCACCAAAGTCTCAGCAGATATGGTTCCTTTACAACTGCCTACCTCAGATCATTATTAAAAACTGGACACGAGCACAAGCACACATGAAGACATGGGCCAGGACTTGTTTTAGGACAGTACCACCTAGACTAAGAATACAACCTCCTACTTTACTCAGAAACAATGACTACAGCTCTCAGAACTGAGCTGATGAGGTTTATGTGCTATGCCCATGATGTGAAGTGGTGATGCAAATCTATCTTTCTCCTCCCCAACTTGCCCTCATGCACCTTTCTCCTCGAGTCTCAGGTAAGCCACCAACTTGTTTAAACACAGCTTCATGCACCCTTTCCCCTTGCAGGCCATCCTCTGTGAGACCATTTCCTTGCCCCACACCCAGGCCTCTGAGGGCTCAGAAGGGTCTGACATACTGCTGCTCCATGGCAGGCTCCCTTCCTCACAGTCACACAGGACTGCCAGGCATCAGAAATATAGTGAAATGAGCTGAAAGAAACCTCATGAAGGTCAACACAGACTGAGAAGTCCTCCACCTGGGAAGGAATAACCGCACACAGTGGGGAGACCCATCCAGGACCTGGGAGGAGGGCAGCCTGTGTACTTTACTGCAGACACAAAGCATCCTCAGCAGTGTGGATATTAGAACTGACCGATCTGCAGATCCCCAGATTGCTGAGATATTACTGGTAACTGGGCTCTAGCAACTTGCTCCTCAACAGTTCATCATCATTAAGGCAGTCTGGAGCAGGCACATGGTGCTTGGTAGGGTTAAGGGCCCCTACCTTGTTTCACTGAACTCCACTCTATACCAGATCCCTGAGTAATCCGTGCGTGGGACAGCGTTAATCCCAGGGTGACCTGGGCTCTTAGGTGTCCCCTGAGTGCCCAGGAAAACTGTAGAGTGTCTGCCAGATCAGGAGAAAAACTGCCTGTGGGCAGTTGATGGGGACAAGGGACAGAGGCACACAGTGATAAACAACAGATCCTTTTCCCTGATCCCTGCTGCAGATGGATCTGAGTTTCTAGAGATGCTTACTGCATTTCAGTAGAAACAGATCTTCACAGAATCACAGAATGTCGGAGGCTGAAAGGGACCTCCAGAGATCATCCAGTCCAACCCCCCTGCCAGAGCAGGATCACCTATACCAGATCACACAGGAACGTGTCCAGGTGGGTTTTGAGTATCTCCAGCGAGGGAGACTCCACAAATCCCCTGGGCAGCCTGTTCCACTCCACTGCACTGTCACCCTCACAGTGGAAAAGTTCCTCCTCATGTTTAAATAGAACTTCCTGTGCCTCGGCTTCCACCTATTGCCCCTTGTCCTGTCNCTCTGCCTCCCAACAGGTCGGTGCCCAACCTATACTGATACCTGGGGTTGTTCTTTCCCTGGTGCCAGACTCTACACTTGCCCTTGAGGAATTTCATCAAATTTCTTCCTGCCCAACCCTCCAGCCCATCCAGTCTTAACAACCAGATGCTTGTGGAACTAAGCCCATCTCAGTCTGCTGTGCAGCAGTCCTCTTGGTGGTGCACAGATTTCTCTGCCAGCTGTAGTGATGGTTGTTACCACTGTAGCAAAAAACATAGTTCAAGGAACTAGCCTGTCTTTTTTTCCAAAGGTGGAGACCTCATGATCTTGCAAGGGCTCGGGTTCAAGCTAGTTTTCCAGGCAGGCTGGTAGGTATCAGGAAATTTCACACATGCCACATCAAAAGCTTCTGCAGCGATACAATTTATTAATTGGTATTTGCTCCAATGATAGCTTGATGCCTACAGAGTCACAGTAACTGACTGTAGATACAAAAGACCCTATTTTCCAGCCTTGCAGTTTCTGTCAGTTTCCTTCAACTTTTTTTTTTTTTTTTTTCTCCCCCTTGTATAATCTAATGTCTATGAATCACTCAAGTGATTTGCCAGTTTCTCTGAAGATAAACAGACTGGGGGCACTTTGGTGTTTGCAGAGTGGTAATGTGACAATTCGTGCTTCCTCTTGCCAACGTTTCTACTTGGTGAAATCTTTATCTCTTACATACCCCCATTCGGTATGCTACATGGTAAATACAAATTATTTGTCAGTCACAGGATATGAGAGAATGGTTTTTACAAACCGTTGAGCACGAACTCAAGTTGCAATACACATTGTACTGGGTACAGTGTCCTAAGTCTTCCCACCCCAGCCATGCAATGTCATAGAACTGTAGAATCCTTCTGGCTGGAAAAAACCTCAAGGATCATTGAGTCCTTCCATTAACTCAGCACTAAACCATGTCCCTCAGCACCACATCTACACATGGGCTTATAAATGCCTCCAGGGATGGTAACTCTACCATTTCCCTGGGCAGCCTGTTCCAGTATTTTACAACCCTTTTGGTGAAGAAAATATTCCTAATATCTAATCTAAACCTCCTCTGACACAACTAGAGGACATTTCCTCTTGTCTTACCACTTTCTACATGTCCCTACCTTGCTATAACCTCCTTTTGGGTAGTTGTAGCGAGTGAGAAGGTCTCTCCTCAGCCTCCTTTTCTCCAGGTTGAACAACCCANGTCATAGCCTGTCTTATAGCAGGGACAGCAGCACCTACTTTTGGCTGGATGGACTGCAAAACCGTCGCAGCAGGTACCTCAGCAGAGGATCTTTCCAGCGCCAGAAAGAGCTGGGGGGGTTTCCTGCGAAGTTCAGCACCGATTCATAGTGACAAAAAAGCGGACTCGTTGATGCCACAGTATTTGTCATATCAGCACAAATTACGCACTGCCTGCGTGATTGAAGGGATAAGCTCCTAATTAATTACCTCTTTCAACCCGTGCTGCACCCTCGTGACGATGACGTTACTCTGCTTGCGTCACATCTCTCCTGCAGCAGCGTCCGCTGCGCTGCAATACTGGGCTCTAGCACAGCAGGGCAGCACTTGGCACCGCAGCACCCGGCCGGGACCGGCGGGGAAGCAGCTTCTGTCGGGACAGGAGCGCTGCGGCGATGGACAGAGGGAGGTCTGACAGAGACGGTGTCCTAAAGCCGCTCCCCGTCGGTCCTGTCAAATCTGATCTTTCGAGGAGCTTCCCTGGCACGGATGAAAAAGGGCAAGAAGTGAATGGTTATGCTACTTTTACCACTTCAAGAAGCGGCATAGCCAAGTTACTCATTCATTTTGGCTGTTCAGGAATGGTTTTTAACACCTGTTAGGAAGTATGAGCATTTCTGTAGTCCAGTGCTAAATGGGCACCCGGGAACTGTGCAGGGAAATAAAGCAAAGCTTGGGACTGGCAGGTGAACAGGAATTTGGCCATATGACAACACACAGATACAGATAGTTGTTGGGGTTTTGTATCATTTCAGAAAAAAACGAGATCCTCCACAGGGTTTGTGGCAGTTGGTTTTCTTGCTTGTAGGGTTTTTTTTTGCCAAGGGGTTGCAAGCAATTCATTCCTCCCTACTCCATCTTTCTCTTCCAGTCTCGCTCAGCTGCCGGTGTTCTTCCCTGTTGCACGCAGCAAGAGTTGGGCCAGAGGCTGGTGTCCGTGGCCGGTGGCTGCATGATGCTGGCACTGCCCGGTAGAGCCAGGACAGCCCAGGCAGGGCACACTGAGCCGTGCCCACCAAGTCAGCCACTGGTGGCACTTCTGAAAAAATTCTATTGGATCTGAATTTTCTGACAGATCTTTTTTCTCCACCAGAAAAAAAAAAAAAAATCATAACAAGATTTAGTATTTCCTAGAGGTCTTGAGCTGGGTTTTGACTGGCATGTTTTGTGTTCCAGAGCACAGAATTTTACTGCCTCAGAAACCACATTGCTCTCTCAGTTCTCCATTAGGCTAATTAATACCACGTTACTAGACTTCTGGATTTAATTACAGCTATTTACAACTATATTTAGAGCTGGTGTGACGAGGCCACAACTTCTTTTGGTTGGATTTTTGTTACGCAAACATAGGGATGAGTTGGCTGTCACAGGAAATAAATTGAGCAAGGATGAAGGGAAGGTGAAGGGTTAGAAAAATGGTTGCTTTTTAGGATGCAATTTATCCGAGAACTGAAGTACATGCTTTAGTCCATCCCTATTCAGGCCCACATTCAGAAAAGCAATTAAGCACTTAATTAACTTCAAGCACACGGGCTGTTAAACATGTGTCTAAGTGGTTTGTTGAAAAGGGATAGCATTAAAAGCATGCTTAAAATTAAGCACATACGCTCAGCTAATTTCCTTGCAAGCTAAGCACACTTTCTAATCATAATGGACCAAATTCAGCAATGACAAAATGACATCATTCAGAATTACAGCAAGGTCAAACTTGGTCTGTGGATTTCTCTCCTTTGAGATAAGGAGGAATTAAGCTTGTGAGCAAATAAGAGGAAATCAGACAGGTACTATAAAGTGCCACTGCCACACACTGAAATGGTATCGTGGGTAGGGTATATGCAGGTATTTATGGGAACAGAATACATCTTTCCCATCTCATTAACATTCTCAAGGAATTTGGCATTTTTCTTCTTTAGGACAGAAGGGAGAAGTCCAAATGGGAATGTTTCTGCTCACTGGTAAAATAATAAAAGACTGCTTGAGTTTTATATTTTTACTGTCTAGAGGAGCTCACATTTCAAATCAAAATTGCTTCAAATGAGAAAAAAAGGGTTTTCTAAGAAAAAAATATTAAAGGCAATCAAAAATTCTCCATCAAAGTTTGTAATTTCCTTCCAAACTGTTCTGTGAGAAACTGGCTTTTTTCTAATGAAATGGGCATTCCATTAAAAGAAGTCACTAATTTTTCTTAAGTCCTATTTTTCACTTCTGCTAATTAATAACCAAAGAGAAAAAAAAAAAGAACACTGGAATGCACTGTCCCTTTTGCCTTCTCATCCTAATTTGGGCATTGCAACCCTCAGAAGAGTTTTGACGAGAAAAAAAAATCCCAATTCACAAATCAAAATCAGGTCAGTTGAGGCAGAAAATCCTATGTATTTTCTAAAATTACGTGGATACCTCCAGGCGCTGATGTAAAATGATCCCGGTTCCTGAAAACATAACGAGCGTTAGCATGGGTGTACAGACTCGCTTGGGAGCTGGCGTGTGACTGCTTCAGTCCTCCCCTGCTCACCTCTGTGAAAGCTTGTGCCATGGCTGCCCTGGGATGATGAATGCACTGGGAAGGGGCTGCAGAGCCCATGGCTGTGCACGATGGGCAATGCCACTGAGGTACTTAGGCTCGGGGTTGCCAGAAGCCCACCACCAACACCAGGGCATGATTCAGCACCAGGGTGGCAGGTAGACAGGAAGGGACAAGGACAGTGGTTTGCTCTCTATTGGTGGCAGGGTCAGACCTGCTGGACCTCACCCCACAGGGGCAACTATGGGGTTGGGGGGCTCTGTATTAATCTGTGCACCCTCACCTGCAGTCCTCAGACATGGAGAAGGAGGTGGCCCTGTGGCCAGAGGATGCCCAGTGTAAGGGTGCCATCAGAGCGTGTGGGACTGCAGGGGAAACAGAGCGATGGCCAGGGCAGAGAGACTAAATACACAGAAACCCTGTCTGGCCCAGGGGGCCACTGAGATGAAAACCATTCAGTAAGGTTTGTCACAGTTGGCTTTCCCTATGCTTGCACAGCACGAATGGTACTGTATCACACCACCAAGACCTGCCACTTCACACAAACACTATCCATGGGCACACAGGAAAGGTCAGAACTGCACCTAGCACCCATAGGAGGTGGAAGCACTTGACAGTGGGATTGCCATTTGTCATTAGCATGATTATTTACGGCACAAACCCCGAATGTCGATGGGAAGAGAATATATATTGTCCCTGTTGGTCTTCAAAAGGAGGAGGCTGCTTTTAAAACACATGGTTCAATTCTCTTTCTGTCCCAGTGGGTCACACTTGGGATTATCTGCAGTTACTCGACAACACTGCACAGCCATCCACAAAGTTGGGTAATTCCAGGATTCCTTGAGACAAATGGTAGTAATATCTTGGCTTCTTCTGAGAAGAATTCCAGGTCTACTGAAAAATTTCACAAGCTTTTATGGAAAGCATGAGGTTCAAAATCAACTGAACAAACAATTCTAGTCCAAAAAAATGACTCCAAAGTATGGTGCTTTTTTTTGTTAACGAGTAACATGGGAAACTTATTCTTCTCTGATGGTAAGCAAAGAAGTCAGAAAGTAAATGAGATCTAATCATAGCTCTCAATAGATGAAGGATATGGTTGGAAATCTGATGGTTCTCATTTATAACATCTTCAATTTCTTTCAGCATTCCCTGGGAAATTCTTAGGATCATGCCCTTGCCTGAAAAGTACCGTGTTTCTGTTGGCACCAAAAATGGAAGTTGCATTTTGTAGAAAAAAACAGTCTGTGGTTTATGTAATCCAATCGTGGTCATATCTGTGGCTGGTTGTACCAGGCAACTTTGAGCAAAAAAGAATGTCACATTTTTTTTTTCATGTGAATCTTAGGCATACACACATGAAAAGACACGTATGTACATATGTACTTTTTGAAATTACTTTTTTTGCAAGACGGGGGCTGTCAAGCATTTTTTACTTACATGAAAATAAAATCATTTAGTGATATCAAAACGTATTTGTGTTTAGACTAGCAAATGGATTTATAAACAGAACATGCTTATAAAATATTCTTTACAAGGGAAAGTGGTTCCTGACAAGTCCCTAAAACTTTTTGCATGTATTCTTCTAACAATGGTAACGGGGAAATTCAGAGTACAAGCAACTGTCTTTTCCCCTTTAAGTGGTGAAATATATTACAAATTTTTAACACTGTGAAGAAAACCTAACTATCTCTAAAGGAAATGCTGGCACAGAGGTTATGTTTTCATCTGTTTTCATCTTCTTGTAAAGCTGGCTAAAAGCACTCAGTAGTTGAATACAAGTCTGCAGCTTAAACCAAAACAAGTGGCATAAAGATGTAGAACAAACTTTTTTCTTCCTTTTTGAAAGAGGTTAGGGTGTGAAGAAAATTACATTCTCTCTTCAAAGTT
>VWZY01006340.1:71333-94803 GCA_013399075.1 Chloroceryle aenea
CCATAAAGAAACCAAGGGAAAATATTCAGTCTCTTGTTCTATTTCATATAAGAAAAGAGAGAATAATGGCCTAACCTAAAGGTTATAGCATTTGTGATTGCATGGATCTGCTACTCTGAGTCTTAACAGAAATTTCTTGATTCTTCATTACAGGACTCAATTACAACAACATTATGATGTACCTAGTGTTTCACCTAATGAAGTATATTAATTCTCATTTAAAATTCTACCTCTTTTAATAAGTATGAAGAAGTCTGGGAACCCCTCCAGGTGTGAGACTTTAAAGAAATATACCTTATAGCTATTTCTGAATCTGAGGGATGTTCAGAGAGCTGTATGTTAAAGCAGAAAGCTTGTACCAGGTCACATGAGGTTATTTCATCCCCTGATCCTTTCCCTCAGAGTGACAGACACACACAGAGAACGTCCCTGGTGGCTCACGGTGAGTTTCGTGGGAGGTTAAGTGGGTGGGAGTTATGATCTTTTGCCCTGGAGTATCTAGGAGAAATCACCGTCAAATTTATGCTGCTATTTTTGTGTGAGTTGTTTGCAATGGAAAGAGGAGTTTACCGTGTACTTTTGTGCTCTATTGTAGACATAAAAGGAAGTATCAAACTTCCACTACTTATTGGCAAAATGAATAGAACTATAAAAGGGGAAGTCCAAGATACTTTTTTCCCCCTCCCTTCATAGTCATTGCTTCACAGCCAGAGCAAACAGGCTTTAGAGCGACAGACAGTGAATTACCAAGGCTGAAAGAACATCTCTTCCCCGTGGGCTCACAGCAAAGTGACAAAACATGATGTGGATTTTGTAGTGGTGCCCTGCAGTGCCAGAAGACTCACCTTTGAACCCTCCAGGCTCCTGCTTTCTGGAAACTCACCCTTTAAGAAACATATGGTTATTCTTATACTTTTTCCAGATTTGATTCTACCAAGAAAAAAAAAAATCATAATCTTTGTTCTCCTGTACAGCAGAGTTTTTTAAATGAAGCATTATGCCAAGGACTTTTTATGTAACTGACTTGGAGCTACGTAATATAAACAAATAGTTATTGCCATATCCTGAAATCTCTACAGTTCTAAGCAGGTTCAATCTTGCCATCCCACACCGAGACCAGTGATCTTCATTCTTCTTGGCACACACAGAGGTGCACAGGAATGATGTTACTCACGGGTTTATGCACGTGCCAGCTGAAATGGGTGATGAAACCTCTGGGGATTGAAGCAAGGCAATACGGAACCCCAAATGCCATGTGAAATTATATTATCTATGACCATAGGGCAATCATGGCAGTGGGATAAGAACTGCTCCTAAGTCTGTAACCATTCACCCTGATGGTTAAAAAGGAAAAGAAAGACAATTATTATACGTATGGGGAAGAACAGAGTTAATCTGAGTAGCCAAAGTGCAGGCACAAAAAATCCTTTGGACTTTGATAAGCAATTGTTGGGGAACCAGTCCCTGCTAGGCATGCAGCAGTAAGTGTGTATTTACTGCCCTGTTGCCCCAGTTCACAGCTGGTTTATTAGCTTTTATCACCTGGCACACTAACTTCAGCCAATGGAGTAGAGGCCCAGGCATCTGTGCACGGGGAGAGAAAGAGGGAGGGAGTATGGTGGTAATGTCATAAACCCCCACAGCTGGGAGCGTGAGTCAGAGCCCTTTGGCCCTTGACAGCCATCTGTCTTCGCATGATGGAAAATGGACTCTGGGTCTGATGTCTCCTCTTGTGATCCATATTGCCAAAATGCAGGCTGAAGGGCAGTGCTGGCACCAGAAAACAGTCATGTGCAGTCATTAGTCTTCCTGTGGATCTGCAGGGAAGTTACCTGCTTCAAAATAATCCACTGGTAGTGGACTAAGGATAAGAAATGCCCAAGTTCCCTCCTCCTTATTTCCCCACAGCCTTTGGGATTACATTCTGCCCCAGCATGCTACCACAGAAAGCCACCTCTTCTCCAGGGTGGGCACACATATGCCCTTATGCTGGTCATGCCCTTATGTAGTCAGTGGTTGTTCTGATGCTTGTGCAAAAAATTAATTTACTTAGGCATTCGATAACAGAGCACTTTTCTGCATTTTATGCTGTACCCATGTCATATACATTAATTCTAGGCTTTCTAGGAAAAAACCAACTGGTAATAGGAAAAGCCCCAGCATGCTGGGAGGCACTCTGTCTCCTCCTGTGTGAGGAGATAAGAGTTCAGTGTGGAGAAGGGCCGGGCTGGTTAACTCCTACAAGTTTGGGAGGGGTTATTTGTAGGCTTCTGAGGAGAAGCCTTCTGGGGTTTTTTTGGGGGGGTGGGAGAAGAGATGAAAACCTCTCCATTTTCAAAAACTCTCATGATGCTGGGAAGGCTCAGTTGGCACAAAAGGCTTTGGAAAACTCATGAAGGGGCTTTTTCTGCTTGTCTGGGAGCTTGCTTTGTAACTGAACCCCTTGACAGTAAGAGTTCAACCATCTTCACCATTCTTGAGTTTGAATTTGGCTTTAAAGTCATTTCAGATAGAGGCAGGGAAACAGTACAGAGACTGGAAGCCCTGACCATCGATCTTGGGAGCCCTCACTGCAGAGGATTCAGGCAATCACTCATCAATCAGCTGTGGCTCCCGACTGCTTGTACTGAACTTGTTCAGAGGAATTACAGCAAGCCAGGGTAGCTGGAAATAATTGTTAGCTCATCCTGACCAAACTATTGTCCAGGCTGAAATGATGATGTTTCCTAGCAAGATACTATCTGTAAACAAACTATTGACAAACTAAGAAAAAAAGTGCTTTTCCTATCTCTGCATCCAATCCAAGGTTATACTGTCATGTCACAACCCAGCTTCCCCATCATGTTGATGATGTTTTGGGTTGTTGCTTAGGCATTCATATTAAAATGTTTGTGTGGAGGCTTGTGTTTGGTAACTAGGCATTTTCCTTATTTCTATTTCCTTCTATATGCCATCCAGACAGAGGAAAAAAAAAAGAGGAGCAAAGGGTGTTTCTCACAGCTGAAATCTGGTTGACAAATTGATGCTGTGTTCAGTAGGAGGTTCCCCAAACTTTCCCAAGCTGTTCTGGCAGCTGGCAGAAGCGGGTTAAAGTAAATCAGAGCATCAAGTGACTGTTTGGAGGCAAGGATGAGAGCAGTGAGCACCAGCCAGGTGCTTGGGAAAGCCACGTCACAACTGTGGAGGCAAGTACCACTTGCTCAACTCATGCTGCTTCCCTGGAAGTCTGCAGAACTCTGGCCAGGGTCCAAGGGCCACGTTTGAGCTCATCTCAACATGTTCAAGGTCATGTGTATAAAGGCAGAAGTTAAAGATCCATGTCATGGGGATAAGCAGGAGCTGCTGGCTCTCTGTAAGAGCAAGGCAAGGGTAATGTGACAGCTCTTCACTGCTGGCCCCATCCACTCGCATGGCCTTCATCCTGGCCAGAGGCTGATGCAGCAGTTTCTTGTGTAGCATTGGAGCAGTGACAGTCTCAGACCTTGATTTCAACAGGCTAGCAAAATAATGAGAATAAAATAATATTTCCATGTCTCTCTGAACCTCTCAAAAATGCACTCCTTCACCCTTTCTCATTCTTCATCTGTCCCCTGTGGTTACATCCAGCTGAGACACTTTCAGGCTTATTTGGAAATCTGTTGAGTGAAACTTTTTTAAATCCTTACTGCTCTTTTCGGAGCCCAGGATGGGGTGATTGAGGGTGCCACAAACCCACCTAGAGGGGTGGGCTGGGTGTAACAATGGCCCTGGCTCCATGTCAGGGCTGTGGAAATCCAGGCTGGCTGCTACTGGCATGTGCATGGCACCAAAGTAGAATTTTCCCAACACTGGTGAGAATCTCTGAACCAGCTTCGTACTTCTTTCACCTGGATGATGGGCTTTTACTGTCCTGCTTTCTTGACAAAAAAAAACAGCCAAAAAAAAAACCCCAAAACAAAAGACATATTATCTCTAGGTCAGACATGGCCAAAAGATCAGCTGTGGTGCAGGCGAGAGAGCTGATGACAGTGTCCTTGCATCTGCCAGGTCTGAAATGACCTGTGGTCAAAGGTGATCACCTGTTTCATTACGAGGGCCATATCTGTAAGAAAATAATTTTGCTTTGGTAACATGCTCTGTTGACAGGATCATGGGGGAGAAGCATAAAACAGTTTCTTTAGTATTTGTGGCTGTGGAACATCTCTGCTGTAGGCAGTAAAACAATAACAGTAAAACAACAACAGTAAAACTGAGTATGTGTCAAACAACGAGCAAAACGGAGTTTTCTTGCCATAGGCTATGTACCTGCACAAACTCATCCAGATTTGTTTGACCAGGACCCATAAGCTCACTTTGCTGTCGCTGGTACAGTCCGAGTGAGTTAAGCTTGCAGAGAGATGGTTTGCAACCGGACAAGGGCTTCAGATGCTTGAGCAAAGAGCCCCATCTCGGGTTACAGCAATCAGGCATCTGCCTCACATCTCAGATGGGAGATGTTCAAAGCCCTGAGAGTCCTGGACTTTCCCAGCAGATTCCTCTGGAATGTAAATAGTCTTCAGATCCCCCACCAGGTGCCAGTAGGCTTGTTGGGGTTGCTGAAGGGGAAGTCCTCATGACATACTCAAAGTAAATAATGATGGTGATGATGATGATGATAATTAAGGTGTTTGGGGTTTTTTTTCGCCTCGAGGGAGGATGGGTGTTTTGGAGAAGCAGTGGCTATCACTAGAGAATGCTATTCAGAAAAGGCCAACTTAAAATAGGATTTTCTGGATATCAGTAAGGTATCTGCTCAGAAGTCTGGCTGTCAATGAACTGACAAAGCAGAGGAATGTTTCCTTTTGCTCGAAGTGGAATTCTGAAATAGATGTTTTAAATAAAGATGCTGGCACTGCAGATAACAAGCACCTCAAACTACATTTGTATGCATTCTGGAGGTATTAAGTTACATGAAGCAACTCTTTTTTTACCCCATGGTGAGACAAGGGGACTCTTGACCTTTGGCTCTAGTGTCAGTTATGGCACTGCCTTCCCAGATAACCGTGAGGAAATTGTTTCATCTCTCATGCTCCAGTTTCCCCAGACACAAAACCAAGGTGTCTGACAAAGCTGTTCTTCACAAAGCAGGCTGCAGAAAGAGCTGTGCGTGATAATCTGTACCATGCTGCCAGGCATGGTCATGAAAATGTGAGCACTGGCTCTGTCCCTGCAGGATGGAACGGCATGCTGGGGGTGACATGTAACAGGGACAGGGCTTATGGAGGCAGTCCTTGACAGCTTGGGTGCCTGTATCTCCATGAGGGTAAACAGGAGCACCACCTGAAAGGTACATTGGCTGGTGCTAAACAATTCCTTGGGAATTTATTTGAATACTTTATTCTAAATCTCACCAAGTCTCTGTGTCTTTAAATCATTTCTGCATCTCTGGTCTCTTCCTTTTTTCATTTTCTTTCCATCTGTGAGTGTTTCCTGTGGGCCTCCTGGCTGCTTCTGTCCTCACCTCTCCCCTCTGCACCAACTTCTCCTTTTTCCAGTCTCTTCCAGTTCAGTCCTCCCTCCACCAGAAGCTCTTCTGTGTCAGCTGTCACATTCACAGCTCTCCACAGCCGTTCCAACCAGGTACAGTAGTCCAGCTCCCTCGGCAGGGAGCACCCAGACTGTGTGAGCATGATGGGTGAGCAACAGTGATCCCACAAATGGACTCCTTTGGCCAAATGTGGCCAGTAGAGCATCCCTGATGGACAACCGGGCATGACCTGAGCCCCACTGAACTGGCATGGCCCTGCTGGCACCACCTGGCAGTAGCAGCCCCCATACTCCTGCCCCTGCAGGGGGCCATTGGGATGTCCAGGACAGCAGGACAGTAGCTGAGACCCTGGTCTGGGGGGCAAGAGGGAGTACAGCCCACCAGCACTTGGAGATCTTCAAAAGAAGCTCCTGGAAGGCTGCCTGGCCTGGGTACCCCCCCTAGGCTAGGCAAGGTAGGCACTGGGAAATTACACAGCCTGTGCCAGAGGCGTTGCTGCTCCCTCTGGATGGCTGGCTATGTGGGGAGCAGTGCTGGCACAGCTCTCCACAGGGAGACAGGGGCTGAGCCAGCAGGGCAGATGAGGCTTGAAGAGGTCCAGAGAAATGCTGGACCCACCAGTTCTCCTCACTGGCACAGCGTGTCTGGCGAGCTCCTTGGCTGCTGGTGCCAGTGTCCACCTGGATAAGGCAGCACCATGTGGCTGCAGTGCATGAAGCTCTGAAAATGCTTCTAGGGATGTGTTCTTTTTATTATTTTGTTTGTTTGTTTGTTTGGGTTTTTTTGTTAGTGTAAGTGAATCAATTCTTTGCTTCCAAAGAAGAACACTAACTAGAAAAAAGTAGGCATGAAGGGACAGAGTAGGAAGCACATGGCAAACCATGGGCCTTGACATAAACTTTCTATTTTTAAAGTGGCTTAATATAGTGCTGAAAAAAAAGTCTTCATTATTATGAAATGTCTCCTTGCTCTCCTTAAAAGCTTCCTGATTTTATGGGCAGCAGAGCAGTCTGGTCCTTTGGCACCTAACAGTGATATTTCATTAGCAGATTCCAGATACATCTGCCTCGGCAATATAGAGGGAGTGCTGAGATCAAAGCCTGTCCCTAAGCAAAGCTCCTTCTGCCTGAAAGCATTCTACACTACAGAAAGCATGTCCTTTCCTAAAACATAGGCAATTGAAGCAAAGTTTCTAGTCAGAAGAATGATATCTTTTGACATTTATAATCACACTTGCTAAAGGAATGTAAAAATTATATCAGCATGAGGTCCATCCAAGTGATAGGTCAGTTATTTAACTGGTAAGTACATGCAGAAAGATCAAAGTCTTCTTCTGTGACAAAGAACCATGATTTGTACAGCTGGGAGGTGTAGAGAAACTACTCTAGCTGTCTAGCTATCACTTGTTAGCTAGAAATAAATAATTTCTTTACACTTACTTTAAGATATCCCTTTTGTTCCACAAATGTTTAGAGTACTACCCTGTAGCAATCAAATAAATGGCAGGTGAAATAGGAAGAGGAACAGCATGTTCTTGACAGAAGAAATAAGTCACAGTTCCCTCCCACCGCCAGAAAGGGAAGTCAGCACAGCTGGAATAGCAAACAGCACTGGGGGAAATCACCTCTTTGTTTTCACCTCCCCCTTCTCCACATCCTACGGTGGCAGGCCCACGGGTGTGGAGGTGCAGGCAAGGGGACAAAAATGACCTGCACAGGCTTTCCAGCTTGTTTTGACATGTCAGGTGTTTGGAAAAGCAAAGTGAGGTGAATTTTGCACCTGCTGTGTCCAAGACCAAATCCTCTGGTGTTTTCAAGCTGCCCCAACAGCTGGGAGCTTGCGTTTCCCTGCAGACTTGTGTGGCTGAGAGATTTCCCAACACATGGAGAAGCCTGCAGCAGAAGCCCGCAGGGCATGATGACCATTGGTGTCCCTAGAGCCCAGACCCTTGACTGAAAGAAAGCTAAACATGCTAAGTAAACATGCACAACCCCAGAAAAACAGACCACTCTGCCTTCTAGACCCCCAGGACTAGACAGGGAAAGGTGGCCACATCTTGCCTGCTTCTGCCAGCCAGTCCATTGCCCACTTGTAGAATGAGCTGGTGCTCCCTCCCTTCTCCCCACAGCCTGCTTCCCGGGTATGCTGTGTCCTTCAGTCTCCCTGGAGCTCCTCTCCTCCTCACTACCCCATGTCAGCTCTCCTTTCCCCCTTGCCTTTTCCACTGACACCTCTCCCTGATCCTTTGCATCCCCTTCTCTATTTCCTGGGTGCTCTGTTCTCCCAATTATGTACAGCTCCCTGCTCACCACCATCCCCCCCATCCAGGCACTGCATACTCCCTCCCCTCCAGCCCTCCCCACCCTAGGGTCCTGCTGAAGATGAGCAGGAAACCCAGCAGGGCTGTGCTTTGGATACCACTGTGCTGGGAAACAGCCGTGAATGGCCTTTGCACCTCTGAGCAATGGGGGGAAATCTGAGGTCCTGACAAGCAAATGTTACGGCTTTCATGAGTCCTTCACACCTCCTTCTTGCTGTAAATTTGCTTCTACAAGCAAAGGGACCCATTCAGCACAGAAGGCATTGCCCCAGGCCAGACAACCCCAGGGACCTCAGGAAGCTTAAGACTTGCACTACAGAAGGCGACTCTGCCTTCTGGCTCCAGGCAAGAGAGGCTTGGTCCAGCTCAGATCTCCATCTGGGGAAAGACTTCAGTTTTACCTGGGTCCCTGCACTGCAGAACAAAGTAACCCACAGCTTGCGATGCTCTGTGCTGCCGCACAGGGTCTCTGGAGGCCTGAGCAGCCCCGGAAGACACATCTGGTTGTTCTTCTAGATAAACCCATAAAAACTAACTGTTTTGTGGTAAAGGCAGCAAAAGCTGTGTTCTCGCAGCATGGTCTTGGTGCAGATTGCTCAGCTCCCCTAGCTCAGTTTAGCATCAGATAGGTATAAATCTGAAGTGTTTCTGAGGACTTTTTTAGAAGTGAAATAAAGGTCCAGCATAAAGTACAAACTGCATCACTGCCCCACAGCCCGTCCCATGGCTGCCCCCCACGCCCCTCTGCCAGCGGGCACAAAGGAGCACACCAAGGAAGCAAAGTTTCACAGGGCTTATTCCAACAGTGATCCCTGGCCACTCTCTGGAGTAAAAGAGACACTTGTGGGAACACAGGTTAAAGAGGATAAAGATGGGCAATACAAAGTGAAGATCAAATGACAATGGGAGACGAGAAGAGAAGAGGGGAGGAGGAAGGGCAATACTGCGCACTGAAGGCCAAATTTTTGTCCATTGCCTGAGCCCATGCCTAGCACAGACAAACCCCGAGCCTGAAGCACCTTGGCCTCTGCAGCTCATAAATAAAGGTGTTTATTTGGTGTTTATTTCATCCTCAACCACACACACTCTGTGTTGCTCCCCAGCTCCTATCTGTGCTGCAAACAAGGTAGAGGACTGCTGATACCATCCATGTTCAGGCACTTAGGTGATGCAGCAGCCCCTAGGTAGGATCCAAGCATTCCCCTTCATACTTGGAGGAGGAGCTATGCTAAGTCATAAGTCCCATTTTTTCCCACTAAGCAGGCAGTCAGTCTCCCAGTTCCAGCTTCCACCTGAGGTTGGATAATGTTAATACCCCTCCCTAGACCACACACTGCTGGGGTGCCCACACATGGCATGCAGAAGGGGAGAAGAGAATGCCTCTGTTGCATCCCTTCACTTTTCATCTCTATTTCTTTCTTGCAGACTAGAGGTCTGGGGCTGTTGTCCCTTTGTTGTACACCATCTGCTCGTACCCCATTAGTGGCATACAAGTATGGCCAGATGCCATACTCTTGTTACCAGCCTTGAGTTAGTTGTTCCTTGACATTGTGCNGGGGTGCTAACATTCCTGGGGCCTCCTGCTTCCTTCTCCTAGGCCCGGGCCATATGGAGAAGTCCTACACCTAACTTCATGAAGATGAATCTGGCACCAAAAGAAGGCGGGGAGATGGGTGAAACTGACAGGGACAAAAGCCTTGGAGTCAGGTTCACAGGACCAGACTGAGACTACATGGAATGTGTGTCACTTCTCATATACCGAAGGCTAAGAGTATAAATTATGGTGCTGTAGCCTCTTTATAAACTGTCCAGTGAATCTGTGTCTTCCTCTATTTCTTATTTTATCTTCTATTCCACATCACCCCCTACTCTTTCTCTTTTTCTTTTCATCTCCTGTCCCCTTACCCCAATGACCTTCCCTCTGACTGACTGCTGTCCTTTCTTTACCCTTCTCATAATATCAGCATTTTCCTGACAGACCCTGTAATTGTTTAGCTGTTTGTTTCTTTGTCCTCACATTGTCACGCTACCTTCCAATGCAGTCCAGCCCTCCCACACATCACAACACAGCTCATATTTAGGGCACTTGGGTTTTTTTAAGTGCTGTGCTCCCTCCAGCATTGCCTGTCCTCTTTCTTACCTTCACCCAGCACAGCTAACTGATCCCCGTTACCTGCTGGCTGGCCTTTGCCTAACTAACATCAGCACAGGTGCTAAATGCTCTTACATGTTCTCTGCTCTCCCTCCTTGATTCTTGAAATTACCAGTTCTCCCTAAGCCCCCTGGGACTCCCTCACACCTTCTCCTGTGGTAAGGTGTCTCCTGGCTCACCCCAGCCCCTGTTTTGCTTTTCACTTCTGCTCCTCCAGAGAACAGTCTTCTGGAACTGAGGACCAATTTCGGTGAGCCTATGACCAGACTGACTTGCTGCATTACAAATTCATTTGCTAGTTCTTCTTTATCAAAGCATTTCTGCATCTCTAACTTCATTTATTCTTGCTCCTGCTTCTCCACCAGCACAGAAACAGACAGTCTTTTTTCTCACAGAGAAGCTCTTTTCTGCCTTCCTTTCCCCTCTCACCCAGTAATTTCTCCCAGGGACTCCAGCTTATTGCTTCATCTCCCTTCATTACCTCTTCTACAGCTTCTCAGGTTGGTGTATACAGGGAAACAGAGCAAATCTCACCTCTCAGGGTTGTGAGAGGGGGACCCTTATGTCACCCCATTCGGTCCAGCTCCTGCTGTTTCCTTGTCAAGCCCCAAGAGTGTCAGCTCACTGGATATCTCTTTGGGCCAGTTCAACTCACTGCAGAAAATGACATTCTGAGGTTTTTAGCTGGGCTTTTTCCTGTAGGGTTTTATTTGGCTGAATTTACAATAGTGAATTGAAAGCCAGTGGGGAGGGAGAATGGGCAGCATCTGGCCAAGGAGAGAAGGGTGGCAGCGGGTAGAGGAATGGAACCTTCCTCTTTCAGTGGCCACAAGCAGTGAGATTGGCTCAAACCACTGACTGTAGCTTCACCCTCACTTTCCTATGGCTTTTTCCTTCATATTAAAAATAGGTGTCCCTCTTAAAGAACAACAGCCTCAATTTCTCTCTTTTTTTTTTCTAGTGAAGACCTCTAGGTTCCTTTCTCTTTAAGCTCTCTGGCAAATGGGTTTGACACTACCTCCAGTCTAGTCTCCGAACTGTACTCAGATGAGTTTCTGATCACCTCTTTCCTAACTAAACCTCACAGGCAAATACTCATTTAAGGCACCTTGATCTGTCCACACCCTTTCCCCTCAGGCAGAGGTGGTCATGAAATCCACCCTTCCTTGGCCCCAGGACTCCAGCCTTCTCTGGTGCTTGTCTCCCAATTGTCTCTTCTCTCCTCAGGCTCTGACACTGTGAGAATCATTCAGGCCTGTAATGTGGAATCCGTCCTCATCAGAAAGTTCTGTTTCCCCATTTAAGGTATATATAGGTTCAAGTGCATGAGTATTTGAACTAATTCTTTTTACACTGTAGTTTTATCATGAACATACCAGTCTACCCAGATGGTAGGATCTCATAATAACTTAGTCAAAGAAAGTCTCAGCTTCCTATCTAGCAAATGGACAGATTTTGTTACCATCACTTCTCATAGCTTAAAATGCACACTCTACAGGAGGAATGGTATCTTATACTGTTGAAGAAGATTAACAGTTTATTTCATTATGTGAAACAAATCTGAGTAAAAAGCAATTTATGGAGATGAAACTGAATCTATACCAGGACTTCTGGTGGCATAACTATGTAAGAAAAAAAAATAGATCTTATTTCCAACCGATGTAAGATTGCTGGAAAGATTTTGTATATAAATATTTATTTACCTTGGGCCTTTCTAGCCATGGTTCTGGTTATTTTGGGACGTTTCACCAAGTCATGTGCAGAGCATTCCCAAATGCTCTGTCACTGGCTAGAGCACACATGTGAGTACTTGAGCAGTTGTCGTGAGGGTGTTAAAACGTGCAAGAACGCTTCACCTTTTAATAACTACTTACTTGTTATAGAGCCCTGACTAAGGCTCTACACGGAATGCACTTCACTCGGATAAAAGCAGCAATATAATTTATTAAACAAGAGTAACTGTTTAGCTAATGAGTAAATTATAGCAAAGAATCAGCTAAGTTAAATGAGATGGCAAGGTCACTACATTACTTACTACAAAACAGTTAATCAAGGATAGGCAAATATAACTAAAACCAGTGTGATTATATTATGACTAAACTCATATGTAACTAAGGAAAGCAATATGATTATAAAATTTGTACCAAAGAACCTATAAGCAGTAGAATGATTTTTGGCTGAGGATAATGATTTTATGTGGATTGTGAGTGGGCGGATGGAAGGAGATAAAGGAAGCCCTCCCATTTGGTCAGAATAGACCCCTTTTCCCTCTGAACTCCTTTGGAGAATAAGGTAAGATCTACCCCTAGTCCCAGATCTTGTCAACAATTTATGTCTAAGGACACAGGGAAAAGGATAGAATATGAGGTGTTGAAGATTTGTGTAGTGTTTAGTGAAACACAGACCTTAAAGTAAATGATAGCAGCAATTCAGTAACTCTGATATATCAACACTAAATCAGAATAAACACTTGCTTATGATAAATGCAGTAATTTCTATAAGATCTAAAAAGTGAATCACACATTCCATGAATTGACAATCAATTGGGCAACCTAGAATCTCCAGGATTTTGTAAAAAGTCTTGTAGATTAGAAATACTCACATATCCCTTTGTCACTCTTGGCAGATGGATGGTGTATCTCCATTTGCTGGTCTTTAGTAGGCAGAGGGTGTAACCTGGGAGGTGTCCCCACTCAGGGGCAGATGTGAGACTCAGACCTGTTGAGATCCTGGATTGCTCCAGTGGGCCTCGCTTAGGGTCAGGAGATGATTGACTTTGGGCAAAAGTAGGCTGGTATTTTCCACTGAGACCAACAGTCTCCCAGGAGGAGTGTGGGGTGTACCCCAAAGAGCAGCAGTACCAGTTGTAATGCAGCCTTAGGAGCCTCTTGTAGTGTGTCCTGGGAGTGACCCTCTCTGCAGAGCCACCGAGGGCAGAGGGGCCTGGTGCCACCACAGCAGTGATGGTCACACTCAGCACCTGTGTGAGCCTAGGTCTGAAAATCTGCTACTCCCTGGGGCAATGCCCCATAGAGCGCTTTTTGCAGGGAAGTGTAGGATTTCTATACAGCAGCAGAATATTGTAAGAGCTTAAGTTTTAGTGTGTGCCTGGAATTTCTTCTTCCTTAATCCTCCATTTGCTTCCCATACTTTTTGCACTATCTAAAATAGATCATCTAATTTCCATATATTTTTCCTCTATCCATCATTAATGTTTGGATCAGCAGAATTTGCATATCAGTTTTAGATCAGCTGCTATAGCCTTCCACAGCAGGTGAAAAATGTCACTGTGGTAACAGTGACTGGGGAGCTGATGAACAGCAACCTTGTTGGGAGGGGGAAAGCCACATTCCTAGAATTGCACGTGCACATTTTCTCCATCCCCCAGCAGCGCAGTCGTTCAAGAAAAACTATTTTCCCACCAAGAAGAAAGTCAGGGATGGTAGCTCAGATGGGAGGTCAGCAGGGAATCAACTGAGGGCTGGAATGGCTGTGAGTTGGGCCAGTGAGAGCTGGGAGGGAGCAGTACAGGGGTTCCTTGCAAGCCCATCACTCTAAGTAAAGAGAGCTTATAGGTATAGTTCCAGCAAGGGAATACAGTAGTAATTGCAAGTACCCTTGCATCACTCTTGAAGGTGATGAAATCCTGCAGGAGGCAGGCACTGCCCGTGGCTCCAGAGACTGTTGGTACATAGCAGCTTAAAGGAATGGTCCCTACAGATCTTATCATAAAAAGCTGTGATGAAAGAAGCAGAGTGAGTTTTCCTCAGGATCTCAGATCAAGATCGAAAGAGCATCTTCCCGAAAACAATTTAGAGATGACAAGGACAAAAAGAGTACTTTTACAAATGTGGACAAATGTCATGGTTTAAACCCAACCAGCAGCTAAAAGCCACACAGACACTCGCTCACAGTCCCCCACCTCAGGGCTGGGAAAGAAAATTGCAGGGGTAAAGGTAAAGATGCTGACAGGTTAAGACAAAAACAACTTAATAATTGAAATAATAATTAAAACCAAACCAAACCAAACAAACAAACAGGAAAAAAAACCAAACAAACAAAACACAACAAACCAACCAACCAAACAAAAAAAACCCCAACAGTGATAATATTAGCAATAATAGAGTATACAAATGAGGGATGCACAAGGCAATTGCTCACCACCCGCTGGCCAGTGCCCATCCCCTTACTGGGTAGCAATCCCAGAGGAGTCATAAGCCTGAAACCACAATCCTGGAAAAGAGAGAACCAGATTCCCAACCAACTCTCTATATACCGTGCATGAGGTTGTATGATATGGAATATTCCATTGGCCAATTTGCATCTGTTGCTCTGGTTGTGTTCCCTCTCAGCTTCTTGTGCATCTGAACTCCAGCAAGATATGGGAAATTGAGAAGTCCTTGATTTCTTAGCAACAACTAAAAACATTTCTTATCAAAATTCCTCACACACAGCACTATTCTTGCTACTAACAAGAAAAATTAGCTGTATTGCAGCCAAAACCAGGACAACAGGATACTTGAAAAAAAAAATAAAAGAAAAAACCCCCCACTTGAAACAAAACAGGAGAAAACCCCACACATCTAAAAGGAAAACAGAAGGGATTGCATTGTAATTGGCTCCCTTCTTGCTTACATTTGCCTTAGGGCCAGCCCTGCTGCATTTCAAAGACATCCTGCATCTCCACAAGCTTTGTGTGTTTGTTTCATCTCAGCATCTCTGCCCTCCTTCTCTTCACTGTGGCCTTCAGAGGTCTCTCCCTTGGTTTATGCTGGATTTTTGCAATGACAACAAGGGTGGAGGCCAGTTCCCCTCGCCTGTTTCCATTCTCACAATACGTGCTCCCAAGATTCTCTGCATTGCATTTCAGCTCTCTGCTGCTCCTGGTCCATATCCCCAACCTCAACACCCGAGTCATGTGGCTGCCCTGTATTTAGAATCCCTTAGCTGTTTCTTTCTACAGGCTAAGGAGACTGAGGACACCCTTCCTGGTCTCAGTGGGGAAGAGGAGGTTTAGGTAGGGGACTCCATTTGTTTGCCTTCTTGTGAAGTTGGGAAGCAAGCAAAGAGGCTTCAAAAACCTTCAGTAGTTTAGAAAAAAAGGATTAAAGAAGATGGGGAAGTATCATGGACAAGGTGGGTGAAAGCTGTGACCAAATCAATCACTGCTGTATGAAGAAAATGGGTGACAAGACTGTGGCTGTGGGACTGTTGGGACAGGCATCAATTATGCCATCTCTATGCTGGTCCTGTGTTGATAGCCAGAGGGGAAGCTGCAACTGGTGTTTTCCTGGGGTGTTTTCCATCAACTGGTAAATATGTAGTTTTCTTGCAGGAATAAAATGTAAAAGCATGCAGAAAGTAGAAAGCCTTGTGTAAATATGTTTTTCCACAGTTTATGGTGCAGTGAGTTCAGTTTAGACAAGCTTCTTTTCTGATGTTAGATTAAACCCTTAAAGAGCAGCTGTGGTCAATACCCTAGTATAGATGAAGCCAGAGATGTTGGTCCATGGCCTAAAGTCTAATTATCAAATCTAATTCTTAAAAATCCTTTTTTTTTCTGATACAGGACAGATAGGACATTGTTCTTAGTGACAAGCTTATTGCATGGTGAATCCTGATGGACATTTTTTTCTGACTCACCCCAGGAAAAATGAAACACAACTGTACCTGACAGACTTTAGCAAAGCTGGGACCCTTTAAATGCAGCTCTTACACTTATTTCTGAGTATCTGCTGGCATCTGAAGGTTCTTTGCAGGTGATTTCCATTTGGTGCTTTCTCTCTTTAAAATGGCCACCCATGTTTGTTCAGATTTCTTTGTCTGAAGGCACATTGCCAAAATTCCCCTCTCATCCAGTAGCCCATGGCATGGCTTGTTAGCTGAAGATTGTTACGCAGATAGATGAGGTGCCTGTTGGCCTTATTTACTCTGACACTCACCAGGCTTCTTGCCTTCCATCTGGAAATCACTGAAGGTTTGTCTAACCAAGGCTAGCCTGACTCTTAAGAAAGTTAAAGTTGTAAACTCAATTTCTACAAGTAAAAGCATGCCTGTTGCCTTCTGAAGGGGTGGGGTGCAGCTCAGTTGATTTAATTTCTGCAGATTAAATTAGCAGTTTTATTTGAGTCATCCCAGTTTTCCTTCTTGTCCCTGGGAGGTGGGCCAGCAATGGCCAAACTTCCCAATCCTCCCTGCTGCATCCTGATGCTTCCCTGTACCCAACGGCTACAAGACACCTACCACATACTGCACCACCACGAGCTGAGAGGAGGGGAAATTCCAGAAGTGATGTGGGAGAGAGCAGGACTGAGCATGCTGCTGGGTCCCAGGACAACCCTGCTGGCTCATTATTTCCTTCTGTGACTGAGGACTGGGAGCTGCTCTTCAAAGGGCAGTTTGGTGCTTGCTGATTTGGCAATCTCTTGTTATTATGTTCTCTTTCTGGCAGATCTGCAGGTGGCTCCAGCTCAGTTTCTGGCCACCCAGTCATTAGGTGACCCTGGGAAAGCAGCAGGAAGGTCAGCCAGGGATAAGGAGGTGTGAGACCTCCCCTTTCAACAGCATCCGGGACAGTTATGCTGTTCTTGGAGGCACATCAAGTTGCTTCTGGGCCTCAACAAAATGACAGCCTCTCTTGCATCACCAAGCCAATGACAATTGGGGTCACAGTGCTGTTTCCAGGAAGTCTTCTAGACCTTGACCTTTGATGGTGAGACAAGATCACTGGCACATATGATGCAACTGGTGACAGAGGATGCTGTGCTGGCTATGCTGTCATACCCTCATCTAGCATGCAAGTTAATTCAGCCCCCCATGTCTCCCAGCCCTTCCCTCATCCACTGTGGAGAAGCACCTTTTGGGATAGGGTAGCTGGTTCCCTCTGAAGCAAACCAAGGTGCAGTGGGGAAAACAGGTCACACCAGGATGGCCTGGGGAAGTAGTATGGGCAATCTGCACCAGGTTTGCCTTCCTTTACTCTACATCATCCTCCAGCACCGTCCTGCACAGGCACCCTTGGGCATTAGCTACCCCGTGACATCCCACCACATGGCATGCCATGCCTGGGGGTATCCTCAGCTTCACACTATAAAAGTACTTCTGCAGTGGGCTGCAATGCAACCCTCTCATTGCTTCAGACACTTTGAACTGGGAAAACAGAGAAAAAACACCAATTATGCAGAGCTCAGAGGAGGGCTGGGGCAAGCCTGCTGTGACCTGGTTGCAGTCACTGTGCTCCAGCCCCAAACAGTACAAGCACAGCCACTGGTACCAACCAGCTGGGTCAGTGAATGCGTGTGGTGGCAAAAATATGCTCAGCAGAGCATCACAGCCCATATTGTCCCTGGTGCTTTTAACTGTTTTTTAGGAAACAGAGCAAGACTTGTCAATATTTCATGGCATCATCAGCTACAGTGATCCTGCCTCTCAAATTTAATTGCTTGTTTTATGTTTATTACCTGTAGGAACATCAACTTGCAGTTACTGGCATAACTTAGCTACTGATGAAAGGTTCTTTTTACTTTGCTTGCTTTCACAGACATTTGCTTGCTGTAATTAAGTAACCACAATACTACCCTCATTAACAGGGAGAACTTTCTCTTTTAAGATGACTGCCTGGAAGGTAAAGCACCACTTGTGCCAAGGAACATTGTCAGGGGGCACACCTTCCCTTTTTTCAGTGCTTACCACACAGAAAAGGGCAGAGCTAACTATGGAAGTATGGTTTTATATGCTTTCTTTTTAAGAAGATGTTCTGCCTTGCAAACAGTATTTAATGGTGCTTTTTTTAAAGTGCAGCACAGAGCTCCTTTCTGTGTGGGCAGAACTTCACGAAGAAGAAGAGGTATCTGCATATATAGAGACATGCAATTCAAGAGAGTTGCAAAGGAAAAAAAATACGAAAAAAGAGAGGATAATATATGCCAGTCTTATCCTGACCTCTTTTCCATCTCTATTTTCCATACCATCTTCGTGACTGTGATTGTAAAGTGCCATGCTGTACAAACAGAGCAGTAACAAAGACCTATGCCACACCAGTGAGAATAATTAGAGAGGAGCCCTCACTGCTTGCTGAGTGAAGCACCATCCCCAGCTGGGATTTGTCTGACAGCAGAACGGGGGTGTGTGGGTCACTTATGGGCAGGGGGATGACGCATCACCCTCTGTTGAGGCATTGGCCAGGCAGTGGTGCACCCAGTGGACAAACAGAGAGTTGCCTTACATGTGGAGTACTAAACCTCTGCTTCTGTGGGCCCTTTTCCATACATGCACCCCATTGTCTGAGATGAAGGTACTACAGCTCTTATCCCCACTATATATTTTTTTTTGGAGGGGGGTATGTCAATGCTTAAATTACGCAACCAAGCCAGAGGGAGGTGAGAGCTTCAGGTAAAGTCCAGGACCCCTAAAGGCCATTGCAGATAGTTCAGAATGAGTGGCAGAAATACAATGGGTCATTTGGTCAAAATATCATAACTACCAAACTAAACCACAGCCATCACAGTTGCATACCTGGGAGGGACATATGGGTTTCCTTTCTATGAAAACACAGCAGACTCTGCTATAACACAGGGAAAATTCCCACTAGAAAGACGGAGAGGTTTCCTGCTGCAGAGCCAGAAAAGCATCTGAGGAATTATCTAGGATGACTCACAGAAATGTTACTTTTAGCAAACAGAAAGATCAGCTCAGTATCACCTCAGCACGTTCTGGTCTGTAGTAATTTGACACTGCAAACTCATTTCTTGCTCTGTCATACAGCCAAATTCTTCTGCCTGGTTTAGGCAGCACTTATGTCAGTTAACAGAAAACCTTTGTAATTTTTGTCAGTGAGACTGCAAGTTCTTTCTCCTTGATGTAAGACCTTTAGTCTCCAAAGAAGCCCATTGTCTCCCTAAACTGGGCAGCTGGATCATGAGTTCACGTCACATCACAAAAATTTTGCTTGGTTAGGGCTCTTATGGACCCTTAAAAAATGTAACTTTCATTTTCTTGGTTTTTTTTTTCCCTCTCATTTTTTTGGAAAGCTTCTTTTTATCCAGAAGATCAACAAGAAGAGCACAGCTCATTTGAACATTTCCAGAGAAGACATGCTTACTTCATGTTCTTCAGACTTCGCACATCCTACTGCTTGGTCACTGCTGTAATTAGTAAAAAATTGTATAGTTCTGGGAGAAAATTGGTGTGAGTGTGTGTGTATTGTTTTCTTAATAAATACCTTTCTCAGAAACCGAAGCAAAATTAAAACCTGCATTTGTTCACAGCAGTTACTTTGCAGCCCTTATTTAATTTGGAGACTCACTGCTTAGATGTGACATCAGTTTCAGAGCAGTTGTGCAGAAACAGGAGGCTTGCTGCCCTTCTGCAAATGCAGTCTGATGTGGCAGAGCCCCACTAGACAAGATGGATGCTGGGCAGAGGGAAGAGTGTTGTACAACAGAAAGCTCGGTGAGATGGAAAGGCAATCCCAAGAAGGCAGTGGGAAAGAATAGAAAGAATTTGTAAAGAAGGAAAGTGTAGGAGTGCTCAGAGTGAGCTAAAGGGAAGGACGAGAAGGAAGTTAAGGGGCCCAAGCTTTGGGTGTTCATCCCAACAGAGACCAGTCAAAACCACAGGGTTCTTTTTGCACCCCCTGCCCTAGCTCCCAATGCTGTCTCCTCTCCACAGCCTTCCTCCACAGCTTCACTTGGAGGCTCTCTATCACTGCTGACGATGGAGGCAAAGAGACTCTGGCCGGCCCCATCTCATCAGACTTTCACAGCTTATCCCCACATCCCATGGGCACCTTGTGCTCTTGTGTAGTATGGCATTGATGTGCTGTACCCTCCTTTTGGAGACATGATGTAGATGCCTCCTTAGGATATCCAGATCTCATCTGCAACTTGGAGCTCCATGTGATTCATGGAAGCATTTTTGGGTGACAGAGGGTCAGTGGTTTGCTGGTACCTGGCACCCCTCTGCTGTGGTCGCCTGCAGCAGAGGGGTGACCTGGAATGTGACCCAGAGCTCTCCTGGACACACTGAACTGGGGAGAAGAACAAGATGGGTGCCTTGTTCCTGCTCCAGCCGCTGCTTTTGAGGGAGTGGGATAAATGTGACAGCACCTCTTTTCCCAAGAAGAGGTATCTGACAACACATCCCAGTATTGCTGTTATCAGGAAATATGGGTGGTGACTGCAACACTCCCTGTTTCATAATCAGAGAAAGAAACATCTCTGACCCCATCTCTGACTAAAGGACAGAGTATTTCACACTCCTGGGTGTGGGTTAAACTGACATAGGGAGGTTTTTGAAGCCTTTTTTTTTTCTGATTTGCTAAGGTGTCCACACAGGAGCAGTCAGCCCACTGTCCCTGACGTGCTCACCTCCAACGGAGCTTCCTCCACACCACCACCTGAAGGACAGATGGGAAACTTGATCAGAAAGGGAGTCATTCATGCACACCCAACCTGAGGTTTTGGCACTGGCAGTGCGTGGTGCTGCAGAAGTACAGACACTTACTGCTGATTGGATCTGAAGCCAACAGAAGTTGTCACGGCTCGTGTGCATTGCTCAGGGGATGCTAGACTTCCTGCAGCCTGTCTTGCTGGCAGCCACTCTTGCCAGACAGCTGGCAATCCAGGATCATCAAAAGTGTACAGTGATCTAAGGGAGAGCTCTGGCAATGCTGGCACCAGTTCTTGTCTTCAAATGACAATATGAAATAGTAGAAAGCCATGCACTAACTGGGGAGCAAAGGAACTGGATGCTGAAGGCACTGGTATTCCTGCTGTGTGACACAAGGCACATGAGGCAACTGATTCATTAATTTCCCACTAACTTCTGTCTCTTTTCTACATTTACGCCATAATCTTGCAAGCTGGGAACTTCCAGGCAAAAAGGAAGGACGGGGGAGGCAGCCATATCGGTTAGTGTGAGACTGCTCTGACAGTAACATCTCATATAATGACTCCCAGTCTTAGCTACGGTGCAAGAATGAAAAAGATGGGTAAAATCGTAATTCTCATCACCCCCCTGGGGTTGGACTTTACCTAAGGTCTAAAATATTCCCAGTGTAAGTGATTTCCATTTCACAATTCTTTCTCTTTCTCTTTTCTATTTTGAGAATCAATTCCAGTTACACAGTCTCTAGTTACGGGGTTTTAGAAGAGAGAATTTCTTACTCAGAAAGGGGAATTAATCTTGAAAGGTACTCAATAGTCACTGTGGAGAAATAGGTCCCCTGCCGGAGAGAATTCAGGTTAACAGCCAGTCACCCAAATTTTCCTGCAAGGGCCAGGAAACCAAAAGGAAGGAAACAGAAAGTGGAAGAAGTTAAAGGCAGGATAAAAGACTTAAAACAATAACTGTTTTTTCTGTAATAATCTGCCAAGAAACCTTGAGGTAGCAGAGAATGGAAATGCGTATTTGCTGCTTTTCACAATGAGGCTGTTTTGTCCATTGAAACCGTTGTCCTTGAAAACATTTATGAATCCCTAGCCCTGAATCCACTATTTTAAACAAGCAGTCCCCTGAGGAATTTGTGCTACCCTAAGCAGGACATTTTAATATAAACCATCCCACCCATAATCCTCGGTCAGATATTCAAATATTAACAAAGTTGGAGTGTTTCTCACGTGGATATGGACCCATTTCTACTTTCTATAAAGTCTCTAAGAAATTCTGTAAATAAACAAAATTTTAATAACAATTTTACCCATTAAAAGATGTGCTACTCTTACCCTTCAGCAGGAAAGCTACATTATGAATGTGAAATCTATCTGAGAGGGCAGGTGTGTACTTGGTCTAGCAGATGGCAGGGAACTGTGTTTTTGTGTATGTGAGAGCATGTGTGAGCCTATATAAATATTTGTCAAGCATTTAAAACTCCATTTTCGGTTGGTAATGGTAGCATCCATTTCCCTCCCCTCTTTCTGCCAGTGACAATGTGGTAAGCATTCACACACAGGATTTCTTCAACAAATACTTTTTTTTCTTTTTCCATGTTGACATTTTTCATATGGTCTCCAACTGGGGAAAATGTGTGGCAGTGAACTATTCAAGCCCAACAAATTTATTTTTTCACTTTTCCTTAGGGCCAATGTTAAACTGCCTCTTTTTTTTTTTCTCGTCTGCTTTTTACCTGCTCTGTAGCTTCGCTGAAGCTGAGGGGGATTTGAAAGCTGCAACAGGAAAAAGAAAATGAAACATGACCTGCTGGTGCCCCTACACGATGCAGTCGGTGACGTCCGGGCAAGTCATTGAAGACCAGTGTGCACAAATGAATGTAGGTGGAAGTTTTGCTTGGATCACTGTTGCAGCATATGGTTTCTCACAACCCCTTAAACTACCCTGATTTACAAGATGAGCATCTCTATTTCCATTTCTAAAGCCCAAGTACACATTGTTCTTTGATTCATTCATAGCCTTGAAGAAATTTTTTCATAAACAGGCAGAAATGAGAAATTAAATCCACATGATATTCAAGTTTACCTTCATGTTTCCCATGTAAAAATGGACTTTTTCCTGGAAATGACAAATTCCCAAATACAGGGACTGTTTTTGCTGAAGCACTGTTTCTCAGCAAGGAAATATTTAAGTGGAAATATTTAGACTTTTTTTCATGGTGATTTTGGCATCTTTCAGTTTTGGGAAGCACAGTTAATCGAGGGTAATAAAACTTCTCTGAATACTTTTGGACAGATGCTCAGAAGGCAAGATGATCATACCCAGTGTTGTAACCATAGTTCCAACAGAAGATGAATTACCTCATCACAACTTCCTCTGAACCGTCAGGTTAACAAGTTTTGTTGGTTTGGAATAGATATAAAAGTTTTGTTTATTGTCAGCACTTATCCAGTCCAGTGTATGTTACCAAGACTGAGTGACCACAGCCAGCACCCACAGGTGCTTCTTCGTTGCATAAGCATTGGAAACAAATTCTCATCTTCCTCTTGTGCTGCTGTGCCTTTGCCATGCACTCCCCTCCACATCCTCCATGCAGCTCTTGCTCCATGTTCAGTGAAAATCTCCCTGCTCACTCTGTCTGTCTGCATTTCTGTTTCCCCTTTCCTGTATTCTTCTGCTCCCAGATCCTTTTTGATGTCTCAGAGCTCTCTGCTGCTGCTCCAGCTATGCACCACATGCCCTGCATCGCCCTCCCTCTCTTCTCACACAGCTGTCACCACCCAATTGTCCCTATCCCCCAAAACCATGCAGCACCCACTAGTAGGAATGCTCTGTTCAGCACAGAATCACAGAATGTTAAGGGTTGGAAGGGACCTCAAAAGATCATGTAGTCCAACCCCCCTGCCAGAGTAGGACCACCTAGAGCAGGTCACACAGAAATGTGTGGGTTTTAAATGTCTCCAGAGAAGGAGACTCCACAACCCCTCTGGACAGCCTGTTCCACTGCTCTGTCACCCTCACCATGAAAAAGGTTTTCCTTAAATTTCTTTGGAATCTCCTATGCTCCAGCTCGCACCCATTGTCCATTGTCCTATCATTGGAC
>VWZY01006340.1:94827-107570 GCA_013399075.1 Chloroceryle aenea
TCTGTAGTTACCTGGGTCCTCCTTCTTGTTCATTTTGAAGACTGGAGTGACATTTGCTTCCTCCAGTCCTCAGGCAGCTCTCCTATTCTCCATGACTTACTAAAGATGATGGAGAGTGGTCTAGCAATAACTTCCACCAGCTCCCTCAGTACCCGTGGGTGCATCCCATCGGTGCCCATGGATCTATGTACATTCAGATTACTCAACCCAGTCCTCATCAACTAAGCAAAACTCCTATTATATCCTGACTTCCTCTGGGGCCTCAGGGGTCTGGGGCTCCTGAGGAGAGTCTCCAGTAGAATAGGCAGAGTCAACGAAGACATTCAGTAACTCTGCCTTGTCTGTATCCTCTGCCACCAGGGCACCTACCTCTTTCAGCAGTGGGCCCACACTGCCTCTAGTGCTAGTTTTAGCTACACTGTGTTTGAAGAAGCCTTTTTTTCGTTGTCCTTGACCTCCCTCGCTAGGTTTAACTCCAAGGAGGATTTAGCTTTCCTAGTTGCCTCCCTACATTCTCTGACAACAGTCTTATATTCGTCCCAAGTGGCCATCCCCTCCTTCCAGGATCTATGGAATCTTCTATTTCACTTGAGTTTGCCCATCAGTTCCCTGCTTAACCATGAGAGTCTCCTGACCCCCTTTCTTGATTTCCTACCCACTGGGATGCTCTGATCCTGAGCTTTGAAAAAATGGTCCTTAAAAATAGTCCAACTCTCTTGAGCCCCTTTACCTTCTAGTACCCCATACCGTGGGATTCCCCCTAGGAATTTCTTGAAAAGGTCAAAATTTGCCCTGCTGAAGTCCAGGCTTGTGATCCTGCTTAGTATCCTGTTCCTACCACACAATACTCTGAACTCCACTAACTCATGGTTGCTGCAGCCAAGGCTGCCCCCAACCTTCACCACTTTAACCACACCCTGCTTGTTAGAGAGTATATTAAGCTCCTCTCCTAGTTGGCTCATCCACCATTTGCATCAAGAAGTTATCATCGATGCACTGGAGGAGCCTCCTGGACTGTGAATGGCTGGCTGTGCAGGTCACCCAGCAAATGTCTGGGTAGTCATGCTCCAACAACTGCCAGAAAACATACTCCTGGAAACTGGCCATTAGCCTTGCACCTACCTCACGTGTCTGTGGGAGCTCGTCTGGGAATGCACAGTAACTGGTCAGTGTGCCTTTCTGCACAGCCAGAAATAAGAAGTAATGCTCTGCTATGAGTCAAGTAATTACTTAGACACTTGGAACAGTGATCTCTTCATTACTGTGTTATGGTGCCCTTTTTGGCATCTTGGGACCATCTTGAAAATCTCAGCACAGACCAGATTCACTATCAGGATGTGATGTGGTCTGATGGTGAGAATGCTGAAATATAATCTGGATTTTTCACCCATCCTTTCTACCTTGTGAGACTCTCAGCAAGTGTGACTGTATGAAATCAGAGATGCAAAAATGTAGTTTGAAATCCACATGTAGTTTGTCCTTTTTAGAAGAAAACAGACACATTTTCCAGAACTTCAGGAAAAGAGAATACAGAAGCCAGGGCTTTGTGGGGACTGGGGGAACTCTAGACTGGTTTTAGTGCTTCCTTTTTAGGTCAGTACTGTAAGAAACTCCAGCCACATCTATACGGGGAAGTTGTGCTGATTTAGCTGAAGTCCATTAGAGAATTCCTTTTAAGCCTGACAAGATCTGGAAAATCTATCAAGAACTGATGTAGATGCTACTGACCCTTCTAGTCTGCCAAGAACCAAAGCCAGAGGTTTCCATTCCTGTGAGGAAGGCTGCAGAATGTTACATTTGCCTATGAGTAAAAACCTTAGCACAAAGTTCCTGTCTTCTACACTTGGGGTACTTTAATATGACAAAACAAATGTGACTCTGTGTACCCCAGAATATCAAACTGTGAACTGAGATGCCTAAGGCACCAGCAGGATGCAGGTCTGCCAGCTCTGATGAGTGAGAGTGGGGTCTGCTGGAGAAGCAGTGAAGAGAGCTGCCAGTGCTGGCATCTTCAATTGCTATGCCACTCATCATCAAGGCTCAGCTGTCAGAGACTTCCCCTTACATGGACTCAGACTTCTTTCTTGTTTTCCTCCTACTAGATTTAAATGTGGCTTGTACCAGCTTGGCTTGTAATCATTTCACTGCACCTGAAGCCTGTGCACTGCTCATAGCAATTATAGTGATAGCAATGTCAACTATCATGTAACTGGTTTTGTCCATAGGTATCCAGGAGCTTTGCCATAAGAATATCATCATGTCCATTCTTAACAGTGGGTAAATTGGTCCCAGAAACTCATGTGTCTACAAACATCTCTAACCAAGACCGTTTTTTAATGTTTTTATAGTTCTTGATATATGACGGACATGAACTACATTTTAAACACCAGACAAAGCAATGTTGTTCCCGGTGCAGTTCTCTGCAATGTGACAGAAATAAATTAAAGGGATGAAAATATTTTCTTTGCTGAAAGTCAAGGCAACAGCACAGCTTTCCTAAAGGAACGGCAACTGGAAACCTTGCTAGGCTTCCCTTCAGGGTGAAATGTTGCTGTGTGGCATCACACTGACATGCAGCTGAGAATCACATCTTAGGAACAGTCCTGCTCGTGGTCTCAAGGAAGACTAACAGACCTGACAAGAGGACTTTACTGTCCCCCTGCCTCCAGCTGGCCTCTCTGCTCTAACACTGAAACTCCCTCACAGCCCAGTAGGAGAATATTTTTCACTTTTCAGACCTTTATATTTGTTTGGGTCTTTCACAAACTCTGATTATATTAAGTATAAGCAGGCTGTACTGGCTTAAGCAAAACATTGGTCTTCCCCCAAGACTTCTCCATCGCTAATGCACCCACAATATTTTTCATATCTCTTTTCTTAAGAAGAAACCCTAATTAGGTCACAGGAGCTTATCTGCTAGCACTGTACATTTCCTTAAGAGCAGCTAGAATTGCTGACTGTCTTTGCAACAGAACGAGAAAGAATATTTTAGGCTTCACACTTGCTTCACTGGACAACTGACACAGAAGGAAATGGAGCAGCAGATGGAAGTACAGTAATACAGGAGATTATTAAACTACCTCCTGCAGTTCAGGTCCCACTTGAACGGGAACTGTGGAACCAGCGTCAGGGAATTTCCTCTGTTTGTAGCTTTGGCTTCTACTTACTCACTGCTTAGGGGTTTGCTTTAGATCAACAGATCATCATGCTCTTGCAAAGCATAGGACTCAATGAAGATGAGGAACTCCAGTCCACTTCCTGTATCGGAAGTGTTTTAGCAGTTCTGCTTTAATCAGTTGCATACTTATTAAGGAGGAGTCTGAATTTAATACTTTTTTTGAACCTGATCTTACATAAGATTGACTAGTTTGACAAGTGTAAGTTAGTAACAGGGCTTCTTTTTGTCTTTTTGAATTATGGACATCTCCAGAACTTTTTTTCTGGAAAGGCTGTGGATGTTGTTTATCTGGACTTTAATAAAGCTTTTGATACCATTTCCCACAGCACTCTCCTGGAAAAACAGGCTGCTGATGGCTTGGATGGATATACTCTTTGCTGGGTAAAAAAAATGTTTGGCTGAGCCCAAAGAGTGGTGGTGAATGGAGTTAAATCCAGTTGGTGGATGTTTCCAAGTGGTGTTTCCCAGGACTCAGTAATGGAGCCTGTTCTGTTCAGTATCTTCACCAATGATCTGGATGAGGGGATCAAGGGCACCCTCAGTAAATTTGCAAATTACACCAAGTCAGGAAGGAGTGTTGATCTGCTTGAATGTAAGGAGTATCTACAGATGGATCTGGACAGGTTGAATCAATGGGGTGAAGACAATGGCATGAGGTTCAACAAGGCCAAGTGTTGGGTCCTGAATCTGGGTCACAACAACCCCCTGCAATGCTACATGCTTGTGTAAGAGTGTCTGGAAAGATGCTCATCAGGAAAAGGACCTGGGGATGTTGGTTGATAACCATTTGAATATAAGCCAAGGTAGCCAAGAAGGCCAGTAGCATCCTGGATTGTATCAGGAATAGTACAGTCAGCAGGACCAGGGAATTGATTGTCCCCCTGTACTTGGCACTGATGAAGCCACACCAAGAATATTGTGTTCAGTTTTGGGGCCCCTCTCTACAAGAAGGACATTAAGGTGCTGGAGTGTGTCCAAAGAAGGGAAAGGAAGTTGTTCAAGGGTCTAGAGCACAAGTCTTATGAGGAGCAGCTGAGGGATCTGGGGTTTTTTAGCCTGGAGAAAAGAAGGATGAGGGAAGACCTTATCACTCTCTATGACTACCTGAAAGAAGGCTGGAGTTAGGTGGGGGTTGGCCTTTTCTCCCATATAACAAGTGATAGGACAATAGGAAGAGGTCTCAAGTTGTGCCAGAGGAGGTTTAAACTGGGTATTAGGAAAAATTTCTTCACCAAAAGAATTGCTAAGCACTGGAATGGGCTGCCCAGAGAAGTGGCTGAGTCACCATCCCTGGAGGAATTTAAAAACTGTGTAGATGTGGTGATTAGGAACATGGTTCAGTGGCAGGATTGGCAGTGCTGGGCTAGTGGATTGACTTGATGATCTTAAAGTTCTTTNAAGGCTGGAGTTAGGTGGGGGTTGGCCTTTTCTCCCATATAACAAGTGATAGGACAATAGGAAGAGGTCTCAAGTTGTGCCAGAGGAGGTTTAAACTGGGTATTAGGAAAAATTTCTTCACCAAAAGAATTGCTAAGCACTGGAATGGGCTGCCCAGAGAAGTGGCTGAGTCACCATCCCTGGAGGAATTTAAAAACTGTGTAGATGTGGTGATTAGGAACATGGTTCAGTGGCAGGATTGGCAGTGCTGGGCTAGTGGATTGACTTGATGATCTTAAAGTTCTTTTCCAACCTAAAAAATTCTATTCTATTCTATGATGCTCAGCAGTCTTGCTCTGAGTGTGGGTATGGTAGTACCAGTGCTCTTGGAATGGCTGTGTGCCCAAACCAACCCTCCCTGACAAGACATAGAGGTTATCATCCCTGGCCCAGTGCCAGGCTAGCTAAAGGATCCCAACCTGTTGTGGAGATGCCCTGTGACATGGCAACATGCCACATATATGTCTGTAGCTGAGCACTGTGGTGCTGCAGTTTTGTGCACTGCTGTCCTGCTGGTAAAGGGTGGAGGCACACTAAAAGGTTTATGCCAGAAGCTCTGGTAGGGTAAGGCTCCATATTTCCCCTGGACTTGTCTCTAGGGGCTTTTTCTGAGCATTGTTGAGTTCATTGACACAGACCTGTCTTCTACAAAGTCCCCATTGGGCTTTGGATTAGGCTAAAAGCATTATTGAATGTCTCCTTTCTCTGAGATAAAGGGAGACTAAAAAAATAAATAAAACACCCACAGAAAAAGAAAGAAGTTCCAGTTTTTCCAATCAAATGCAAACTAGTTGGTCCCTGCTTGATCCTTATGAGGTTCTGCTCCTACCACATATCTCATCTCTCCACCCTCATCTTTGGAAACCAGGAGATCATCAGAGGACACTGCATGGTACCTACTGCAAGCTGCTTCACTCCTGCACTGGAATTATCAGCCCTCGATTTTACAAACTGCTGAACATTTGCAGAGGTCAGTTGGTTTTAGAGGGTCGTTGTTTAATTTTCTCTTGCATTCATCACAGAAAAAGCCTTACTTGACAGTTTCTGTAGCTTGAATGGTTGTCAGGTGGTGCAAACCACAGAAAATACATGCCTGCAGTCTGAAAAACTCCCTCTGTGGACTTGGCGATCAGTCACTCAGTGAAAAAATGAATGCTTCATTATTTTCATCCCTAAGTGCTAGTGTCAGTTCCCTCTTTACACTCCAGAGTTTTAAGTCCTGCCCATATTAGGACAGCTATTTAAGTGGTGATTCAATCAACTCAGCCTGAACTGCTGGCATGTCAACTTCTTCTTGTAGGCTTGTCCCCAGAGCAGCCCTTGTGGGGCTCCCAAGACCTGTCCCAGCAAGAACAGCTGCAGTGCTCCAGCAAGCCACTTCTCCTTGCCCACTGGCCGTGGGAATACCTGCATCCCAAGCCCCAGAGAGCAGCCTGCAGCATTTCCCATACAACCTGAGTCATGGTACACCATCTGAATGGTACTGGGCCACTGGAGACAAGTGAAGTGGATTTCATGGGCTTTTCAATGGAATTCCCCCACAAAACTCTCCCACTTTTGATCATGTGGGAAGGGAGAAATGCGTGCACAGCTCCCATGGGGTGTAGTACTGGTGGACAACTGCCCTTTCAAGAAAAAAAGAGAGAAAGCCAAGCTGTCTGTGCCCTTCACCAGGGGCTTTGAATCAAAACTGAATCACTGTTTGCTCTGTATTGTATCATGCTGAGCCCATGCCTCAGTGTTTCCCCAGACGCCTGAAACCAGGAAGGCTTTTTTCCTGCCTTTGTGTATAACTTTGGTGTTAGCTGAGGCTGGGGTGGGAGGGGGGTGGGAGGGGGGGCGATGCTCTCTGAAATTCCGTGGCTCAGATTCAGCTAAGGACAAGCCATAAGCCCTCAGCTTCAAGCATCCAGTGACTCTTCATTCCTGGTTAAGGTGACTTAGGCATTCAGGACCAGGAAGGAACTCACCAGGATTCATCACTGGGAAACTCCCAAGGGATAGGGATGGGATATTGTCAGGTGAGGGTCAGAATGAGGCCCGATGAGGCAAACGGTATCAGACACAGCCCTGGGATGTCCAGGCAGGGCTGTGGTAAAGCCAGTTAGGGTAAGCTCCAGGCATGTGCTGCTGGTGGTCTGCTAACTCCAGCTCTATCTAGGCAGCATCCTGGGGGCAGCAACAATGTTCTGCCTGGGGTCACCACCAGCAGACATTCATCTGTTTCTCTAAAAAGTGTCTGGAGTCACAGTGTGTGTATCTGTCTTTCTGCCTGTCCCTCCTGCCCTTCCTGCCTGCCCCCTCCTTCAGAAACACCCTGCCAGCTAGCCCAGAGCCTACTGGCTGATGCCAATCACCACTCTCAGGAGCAGGAATAAAATTAAATTCTGCCAAATCTGTGAGAAGAGACAGTTTGTCAGAGTGAACAGGCCTGGGAGTGGGGGGATGCTATGGAAGGAGGAACCCTCCTCAGGCACCAGTTAGTCCACAGAGAAGGGTAATCTTACAAATAAGCCTATCACAGGAAGATCTCCAGTCAAGGCTTGCCTGTCAAAAGAGTTGAAGGCACAGCTCTGTAGGAAAGGAGGCTTCATGAGCTGCAGGGCTAACACACAAAACTGCATACCCTAACTTGCTCTTTAGAGCCCCCCATGAGGGAGATGCTGCAAAACAAGACTCGGGCTGCATTTACACCCCTACCCCTATATGACCATATGCATTATCCCTTTGGGTCTCTATCACTCACCTGCTGAAAAGCAGCAAGAGAAGCTTTATAAGGAAGTGAGTAGGTAACATGGAGTAAACCTGGCCCTAGTCCTCAGGGATTGTAATGTGTGTTGTACCTGTGAAAGGATTTGTTATCACATGTGTCTTAGAAAGTTTGGTATCTCGAGCAGTCTGCAGAAAGCCTGTGATAGCTCCTCCCCTTTGCTGTGCAACCATGTAACATGCTGTCTTACATGGACAAAAGTGACTTCACAGCACCGAGCTCTCCTATATCCTACAAGGAATACAGAGAGTCACCGTTTTCTCTAGCTGTGTGACAGACAGACAACACAGGCAGACAGACACATGGCTGCATGTCATCTCCTTTTTTTGGCATGCACTAGGCTCGCTCTGTACTTTCCAGCTGTTCCGGGGCTGTTGGCCTTCTGCCTGCCTTCAGTCAGCTGCCAGTGAGTCACCCTGGCCGCACAGCAGGACTTTCTGAGAACGCCCACAAAAGCCATCAGTGACAGCAGGTTAGAGCTCATCCCCAGAAAACATGCACCTTTCCTCCCCCCTACTCACAAACTTTCACTGAGCATGAACTCACTGGCTTTCAGCAACAGCTGCTGCCAGCTCCCACCACAGTAAAAACAACAACAGCAAAAAAAAGCAACTGGTTTAACAATTTCCAAGAATAACAGAGGAGTATTTTTCTTTTTCATGCATCATTTTCATGAATGAATTATTCATTCATGAATGTGACAATTCCCGCATTCATAAAAAAAAACACAAACCAACCAATACTAACACTGTAGCTTCTCTTGGCTGACAGTTGTTGCTCAGCACTGGGATCTGCAGGGAGGGGACAGATCCACACCAAACTTCTGAGCTGCAAGGAAGAATGGAAGAAATATGATACAGTGGCACTGTTGAGCACAGCAACTGCCCCACAAGCAACAAGGGTGCCCTAGTATCAGATCTGAATTTGCATACAACTAATTTTACCTTGGGAAGTGAAATATCCAAAATAACTGTAATTATTTTAATGCCGTGGTATCATATTGATTTTGGGTTCTGGGGAGATTAAAACTGTCCAAATTGACCAATGTTATATGCTTTGTCTCCATGTGTATCAGCAGCTCACTTACCAGGGGTATCCTGCTGGGTATACCTTGCTGAGCAAAGCTGGGCTGCTGTTCCTGCCTCTGAGCGTGCAGGGCATCCCATGATGCTTAGGCACTCCTGCTTGATTGAGCCCTGCTTCACCATTAGAAGGTCTTTGGGCATTGGGTGAACCATGCCCTCTGCCCAGCACCCATCCTCTCTGAACTCATCTTAAAATGCCAGCTGCCAATCCAACACTTACACAAGCCCACTGCCTGATCATGGTTCCAGAAAACAGAATAAATACCATTGCTGCTGGACTGGAGCTAAATCAGCTGGTCAGAGGTGGAGAGCAAGGTCAAAATATATTCCTTTTACCTTTTCAAGCCTGAAGCTTTTAATCACACTTAGAGTGTGGGATATGTAGACCTAGGATCACAGACTATCTATCGGTCTGGAAGTGACATTGAGCGGTGTCTACTGTAACCTTTCCTTTGTGTGGCCATCCAAGACATGCAATGCAGAACCAGCACCAGCAGTGCAAATGGGAGGCAAAACCTTGCAGCCCAACATTAGGAACAGTTGAGTTTATTCTTGGTGTTTACCAGAAAGAGGATTGATCTGATTTAGCCATGCTACTGCCCCCTCACCAGTAACCCATCCACCTCAGAGGTCTGTGTTTATTTTTATAATGTGTCTACGACCCAACAGGATATAACCCACTTGTAACCTGAAGGTTTAATGGTGCTGTGGGGGAATACCCCCCACCGTGTGTCTCGCACAATGACAGCAGCTCCCTGAAACTTGTTCCCTCTCCTTCCCACGAACACCTACCACACCCACGCTGCTGCCACTGAAAAGGCTGCAGCAGAGGGGACCTTCCCTCCAGTCAGCCACCCTGTGCTGTGATCATGACCAAAGATTATTCACAGGCAGGGAAGGGCTGATAAAATAAAATGAGAGCTAGAGGGTAAAGTCGAAGAGGGTACAGGTTGTGCCTGAGGCCGAGGATGCCGAGTGCAGCCTCACAGAACAGGAAGCCAAAGGACGTCAGCAAAGTCACACGCCTGTAAAAACAATGTGCATGAGATCAACCTCTGATCTCAGCCCCAGGCAACAGAACGAGCCCTCTGACATAGCTGGCAGTCACCTAAATCACACCTATGTTTGGCAGGTCAAAAATGGGATTACCCAAAAAAGAGAAAAATGCTTTAGAGCTGTCATCTTTATCAGTACGACTACATGCCCTTAAAGGTAAAATGATTTTTGGTGACTGATAGAAGCAGAATTGTGAAGGAAATTGTGGAGCTTTTGTCAGAACAGTAGAAAAGGTAGAAAGCCAGTGCAGAGTAAAAATAAGCAAACTGACAGACTAGCAAAACCTGTCATTATGTGTCCAGCTGAAGTCAGTAGACACTTTTGAAACAGGGTTGATGACCTTTCTCAGTGGAAATGATCCACTTCTATTTGCCCAGTGTTGCTGGTCTTCCAGTAAAATGTCACCAAGCTAGGCTGGTAGCAGATATCTTCATTTCAGCTATTACAAAATACCAATTTCTAACTAATAATAGTGTGGCTTTCCCTGGTCATATAGCTAAAATTCACTTTCAGTAAAGTGGCAGTCAGTTCTTGAGAAATTGCCACATACTTGATACACAAGAACTAGATGTATTAAGGAGTATTGGTAAATGTGCAATATGAATGATTCAAGTGATTTTCCTTTAGTTTTTTTTCCTCCATTACGTAATTACAAGAGTTTGGCTAATGCAAAATTCTCGATAAATTAAGCAGAAGCACAGAAATGAATTAACATACAAGTGGATATGTGATATATACATATATTTGAAATTGATATTTGAGAACAGAATTTTTCTGGGTAAGGTTGCCACCTTTGAATGAGAAAATTAATAAGGGAATTGCTTTAAAGGTAGTGGCTGCTGATTACTATCCACAACATCGAAAACTACAGACACATCCACATGGAAACAAGCAAACCAGCTACATATCATCTTTAGTAGGATGGGACAGTATGGTAAAATGAGGACCAGTGCCATGAATTTATATCCAGGCAGTTAATAAATTAATTTTCAATCTGCAGTCTGTACTAAAATAACATAGCTGTGCTACTGACTTCAATTAAGCTGTTCTGATTTATCAAGGATCCAGTTCTTAGCTTAACTGTCTGGTTGATAAAGGTGAAATGAAATATAAGTCAGTGGGACAGAAAAAAGTATAGGTCCTGATCTGACATTTTCTGAAGGCTTTCAAAAGAGACATGAATCCCTTTTGTGTTTGTTTCTATGGAAAGCTGAGTCTGGCATCACTGCAGCCAGAATGTGATTTCCTGGATTTCCTCACACCACTTCTTATCTCACTGTGCTGCCTTGGCTGTGCCCCAAACCCTGCCTGGTATCAGAACCCCACCTTGGTCACCCAGTCAGCATGCCAGGGGACCTGCTGAACACCACCACCTGGTTCATGTAAAACCACCCATGTCCATTAGGAATTATTTGTTTGTTAGGCAGTCAAACTAATACTCCAGACTTCTGTGGTGCTCATCACTCAGTGCATGACAAGGTGATGCTCAGGGATGGGTGGATGAGGACAAGATCACTGAATGGGACTGTTACCCTCCCACTACCCACAGAGTGACTCAGTCACCCACATATGCTCTAGCCCACCTCCATCACAATGGCCTCCAGCTGCAGGTGTGTGAAATGCCAAAGCAAAGCTGTGTTGGGGCTCACAGCCCTGCTGACTGAACTGCCCCCTGACAGGGCTAGGACCATCAGCAGTGACAGCATGTGCCAGTGACATGGACTTTAAGGTTTGGTGCTCCCACTGGTCCTAACTGCAGATCAGGGGCATAAGGGCACCTAGGACATCCAGCATGTAGTGGTGGGTTCTATAGGTTGGCTTTTCACTATAAAGATGGAAAGCAAAGTCTAAAGCTAAACATTTGCACTATAAACATGTATTTTCCCCTTATTTCTTTAATGGGAAAAAGAATCCTTCACCTCCTTACTACAAAGTGGAAGTGTTTGGTGACAAATGACATTTATACTTATACTATATGTCTCCAACTGCAGGGTGCCCAAGTTAGGGAGCTGTAAGGTCAATGTGAGGAGACACCTCCAGTCAGTAAAGCTAAGGAGATGCTGTACCAGACTGCCAAGACTGAGTGTGAAACTCTTGTAATTGCAAGTCACAGAATCATGGAATGTAAGGGGTTGGAAGGAATCTCTGAAGATTATCGAGTCCAACCCACCTGCCAGAGCAGGACAAAACTAAAGCAGATCATGCAGAAAAATCCAGACATGTCTTGAAAATCTCCAGAGAAGGAGACTCCACAACCTCTCTGGGGACTCTATTCCAATGCTCTACAACTCTTAAAATTGCCGAAGAAGTTCTTCCTCATGCTGAGATGAAAATTCCCATACTCTAGCTTGAATCCATTGTCCATCCTACCACAATGCACAAGTGAAAAGAGGTTGTCCCTGCCTTCTTGCTGCCCAGCACTTATGTATTTATAGACATTAATTAGATCCCAATTGTTTAAGAACAGGTAATAGGGACATCTGTGTAAAGGGTTGAGGCTGGGCTGGCCACCAGATGAATGACAGACACTATTAAACCCTCTCCCTTCCCAAAGGGGAAGAGAAGGGGAATAAGGGAGAGAGTCTTATGGCTTGGAAAAAAAACCCGACAACCTGAAGCTGCGTTAATGAAAATATTAACAATAAAATTAAATTTATATTAATATATACAAAATCAATACCAAACCAAACTTCCATGATGAGAATCACAGAATATTAAGGGTTGGAAGTGGCCTTGAAAGATCATCCAGTCCAACCCCCCTGCCAGAGCAGGATCACCTAGAGCAGGTCACATAGTAACGCCATGGTGATGTCACCTTCACCACTGATGCTGTGGTCAGGCACTGTGGAAGTCCTAGACTGGACTCAGTAGCAGAAGAGAACTGGATTCAGGAACTGGATGCAGGAATGCATGGATTGGGATCACAGGCAGACCAGGCAGAGTCTTCCTTAGATGCTGGCCATTGAGGAAGAGAGCTTGAACTTCATGATACCTCAGCTTTATATTGAGTATGATGTATATGGGAGGGAATAACTGTAAATAACAGTAACTAGATGGATAGATGCAGGGAGACCAGTGGATGTCATCTATCTTGACCTTAGCAAGGCTTTTGACACAGTCTCCCGTAACATCCTTATGGAGAAACTCAGGAAGTGTTGAATAGCAGAGCAGATAGTAAAACGGATTAAGAACTGGTTGAACAATAGAGTCCAAAGAG
>VWZY01006340.1:108388-120425 GCA_013399075.1 Chloroceryle aenea
AAGGTCTCCAAGGTCCCTTCCAACCCCTGATATCCTGTGATCCTGTGAATCTCTTGTTGGTCATTTTAGGGTCACCTGTCCTGTCTGCTTCTCCCCACAAGTACAGCCTTTTACTTTCTGCACCCCTAGCATGGTACACAAGATCCAGCAGTGATCTTGGTGTCCACAGGAGCAAGTAAAAGCAAGAGCCTTTCTATATACTGATCCTTGGTAGTAACTATAAACATTGGGTGTTATCATTGCTAGAACTTAGAAGAGATTGAGCTGAAAAATAAAATCACTGAACAGAGAATTAGTGCTGTTCTAGCTCAAACCATGACAATCTGTCAGGATCAGCTGAGGTGTGTAGGGTCCTGCCTCAGGGCAGGGGTAGGAGAGATCACCTCTGAGTGAGGGGCTTCTTACCTGGTCTCTCATGACCAAATAAAACTCATCTCAACCTGCTGCTGCAAAAAGTGTTGTAGTCTTTGCTGATGCTAAAAAGTGTGAAAACTTCAGTTTTAAATATCATGAGAAAGAGAGTAACTATGCAGTAACACACTTTCTCTAACATCAGGCAGTGGTAAAGGATCAGCAATGACTCAGAGAAAAAAATGTTGCCTCCTGAATCATCGCTTCCATTGATGCAGCGTTTCTGTCTGTAGCACCTGGGAATTTCCTTCACCACCTCCCACCCTCCAATAGACCCCAGAGTATTTTATCTGCTGATGTGTGGCCATGCGACAACCTAAAGCTGTGGACAGGTAGAGATAATCAGATTGTCCAGGGTTATTGCTCAGTAACAAGGGCTGTGATTATCTGTTAGGGAATATAATTCTCTACCTAGTGTGCCAAAAAGCACTTTCAGTTCTCCAGAGAGCAGTCACTTCTCTCAGCCATCAGCCGCATGGATAAAAGTGGTTGTTTCCTCAAGGTGAGCGAAGTGAGGGTATCTAGGCAACTCAGACCATCTCTCTCCTTATCTGACCAGGAGCACAGCTGTCACTACGTACCCATAGCATAGTAGCACACTGCTGGCTGCAGCAGGCCAGTGTTACATTTTGCCCTCTCACAATTCCTCTCCCTTGTGCACTGCTTCCATCCACATTGCCCAACACACTTCACAAAGGAGATCAGCCATCCTTATTCACATTCCATGGATAAGGAGACTGAGTCATAGAGATACCATAACAGAGGTAAGAATACAACCCAGGTTTTGTACACCAAGAACTGGTTAGTAGGCAGTCAGTCCGCATGAAGGTGCATATCTGTGTCACCATAATAAAAGACTGTCCCTTCGGTCAATGACGGGGTTGAAGTGAGAAAACTGTGCCCAGAGTTCAAGGGACAGACTGTACTTCTTGCCCTGAAGCATGAGCTCAGGCAGCAACATGTTCCTGTGGCTTTCTGGTTGCTTTGACCAGGCAGATACCTCAGCCACGGGTAGTTCACTCTAATGCAAAAGGCATCCCCTGGTAGTATAAGCTACCACCTGCTTTCCTGAACAGTAGTTGGGTTGGACATGACGGGAGGGGACATGCCACTGCTGTCCTCATACTCAGCTGTGGTATCCTCTCCTTAGGTCTATTAGATGACAGCCTATTTAAAGTAGATCCACTGGTGATCTCTCTGACAGACATCGGCCAGGCACATGATGATCTCCACCTCTGGCATGTATGAGCCAGGCATAAAACTTGCTGGTTTAAGACAACCTCACATATACACCAACAAACACATTTGTCCCTCTGGAGATTGTCCCACAAAGTCCAAAGGGAACTAACACAACCATTGTGCCTCTCAGCAAGAGAGAAGCAGAGGTACAGGAAAGAGAGCTTGGTCCTAACAATGTTTTTAATTCACCTAAACTGTTTCACATCCATAAGGCTCCTTTATAGCATGAGGGCTGGAGAAGACAACTTGTAAAAAACAACCCATCTCTCATTGCTCTTTCTGCTTTACCCTCTGATGGTATCTTGCCACTGACAAAGGCCTCAGTCACTGCAGATGTGATTATCTTGATGTGATGTGATTATGTCACAAAGAAAGTATGCATACAGGTCCCAAGTCCAAGCCAGAAGAGTTTGGAGATAAAAATTATCTACTTGATGTATGTAAGAAGAGCGGGTAGAAAGCATCCTTGATCTCTGACAGCACTCTGGGATGTTTTCTAATAATGGCAATTGTGTAAGCAGATATTTCAATTAGCCACTCAAACACTAATTTTATGCCTACAGCTGTAGAAAATGCCTTCATATGAGAAACTGCCATGTTCCTCTAGGGAGTCTGCATTACTTAGCCTCTCAATGCTCTATTTTTTGCTTCAAAGTTCTAATGCTTTTCTTAGAAAAGAAGATATCCTCATCCAAAACCAGATCAGATGGAAAATGTGGAAGGACACCCTGTGTGACCCGAAAGTCCCATCACCTTTAGATTTCTGTGTGGTGCTGCATGCATTTTTGTGTGCTGTGCATTTATAATCACTGAGAGACCACAATTACCTTTTGGAAGAGACGGAGGGGCTCAATTTCCAATTAAATAGGTTTACCCTGGGACATTCTCTCAAAAGTTTAACTTTTGTGTAACTGAAATTTACATAAGAAAGTTTGAACAGTTTTAAAGGCTTTCCCTCCCCACTTGATAAGTGGAGAGCTAGTGGCTTCCTGTTAAGGAAACATTTAGTCTGCTCTTGTCTTTGTTAGTCAAGTCTGGCATTCCCCTCTGAAAAAAAAAAAAAAAAAAGAGAGATTGAGAAAGAACTTTTTTATTGCTTTAAAAAAAGTAGTCAAGTGATGCTAAATTAGTCTATACCTATATAAATGTTAATGAGTGTGGGTGCATCCTCCCACACCTGCTACATGAAGTAGGCTAACTGACCGCTACATTCACCACTTCCAGTGTCCATCCATTTCTAAGAATATAGTGGCTTTTCCTTCCCGCATGAACCTATCTTTAGCACAGTTTTACTCCAGACCAGCACGGCAAAGAAGGGTCTTTTCACTGAAGACAGAAGATAGAAACACAACATATGAATGACTTCAGTCCGCCACCCCTTGAAGCAGCTACGCCAGCAAGTGAATCAAATAGATCCCTTTTGGGGTGATACTGATCATGAGGTTAAGTTGAATAAAATGGGTTGAATGTCAACAGCTGTCCCTAAGCAACGACTGATCTGTTGTGGCCACTGACGGGTATGAAAAGAATAGTCGAGATTACAGGAGATTTAAGGTCTGCAGCAGCAGAATTGTTGTTTGCAGAGAGAGTAATAAATGGGTTTTCATTCCAATATGCTGCGGAAATGAAGGGAAACAACAGGAAAGGATGAAAGTGGTTTGACCTTCTGTCTTAGATCAGCATCTCATATTTAACTCTTTTAATTCTGTAAACATGCACCTGCAAGGAGAAAAGCACTGCTGCTTAAAGCCGCGATGATAGCAACTCTGCAAGCTAGGACCTATTACCATGATGCAGCGTCACTGACCTGAGCTACTGTGCTACTTTTGAAGCTACGTAACAGCGTGGAACAGCACCAGACTCTCCCCCACTGATAAAATAAAGGCAGGAAGATCGTGCATGTTCACCCGCAAGCAATGGTAGCCTTGTACTACTGGCGAGAGGCAACCCTCACAAGGTGGAACTACCCTCTGTCATGACTGATAGGCAGGGAAATGTCAGGGGCCTGTAGCTGCATTAAACACTTGTTTTTGAAAACCATAGAGCTCAGTGCTTAATAGCATGGGAGAAATGGTTGCCAAAGCACACAGAGAAGCACATTCCTGTCTTCATGGGACAAACCATTCAAAAGTGACTGGTGACCTCACTTGCCTTCATTCAGTGGTGTCTTTCTGAAGGGTATTTAAACAGACCAGATTCTTCTACAGCACTGCATGAGTGCCCTTCCTTGACTTGCTTTTGGGTGTCCAGTACACAAAAATTAAGACATCCAAACGTAAACGGTAGTCTTTGAAGGCCTGAATGGCAAAGGAAAGTGCTTTAAAATAATTAGTAGTTACATTATATTAAAAAGGATTCTTCCATATACCTTCCTAAGGAGAGTGTTGCTATTTCCATGTATGCCTCGTTCAGTTAAAGCACAGCTGTACAAAGATGTTTATTATCTGATTCGGCCATTTTTTATTTTCTTGAAAGTGAGCACAGCTTTATGACCCAAAACTGCTTTGTGGTTATAGTCTCTACACAGAAGAGCTACACTTCCTCCTTTTTTGAGTGGGTTAACAGGATGATGTTTCACTCTACATGTGTTTAAGCGACTGTGTATGTTGGTAAAGAGACTTTCTATCCAGTGTCTACACACAGAGATCTATTCCACATCAGCTAATACAATTTCAAGATGTGTTTGAAACATCCACACTCCAGCAGCCCTCTCACTTACTAGAGTCAGCATCCAAACTAAAAGAAAAAAAAAAAAAAAAAGAGGCAAAAAAACCCCATCTTCGCTCCTAAGACCACCTAAGATTTTTTTGGCAAGTAACTTTGTAAAATGAGAGGTGAGATTTTTCACTGGAATGGTACAATTCCTGCTTCAGACAGAGTTTATCAAGAAAGAGCTAACTTCCATCAATATAATTTTTGTCTCTTCCTGTGGTATAGAATCATAGAGCACCTTCATGGGTGTGTAAATGTGTCTTGTCTGAAAGCAGATAGCTGCTTGTCCTTAGATGTACTACTACATGCATATGAAGATGGAATGGTTCAAAGATATCAATGTTATTTTGGAATTTATGCCAGATTTTTTTACATAAATTCTTGGGACTTCAGTACACTTTTTTTTTTATCAGTATAAATATGCTGATACGAGAGGTGATTTTCTGCCAACATAGCTGTGCCAGTAAGAGTTGTGGTGCACAGCTGTAATTGGATTGCAGCAAGTTGCATTGACAAGAAACACTATTTTTCATATATTTATTTATATCTTTGTGTTTATTCCTTTATTAATACATACTGTCCAATGAACACCCGTAGTATTTTAGCATAAGATAATGTAGTTATTTGTCAGCACCCAAATCCAGCAAGGTGAATATAGAGAGTGGTATTTGTGCATGTTTATAATAAATCAAGGTTTATCCAGACAAAGAAACCTGTCAGGTTGTAATATATTGGCTGACTATGCCTCTGTAACATGCTTACAGAGTCCCAGAGTCACTGAGGTGGGAAGGAACCTCTGGGGTGGGAAGGAGGTGGGAAGGATCCTCATCCAGTGGAAGTCACTCAGTTCAGAGGGAGGTCAGCTTGAGCAGGGTGCTCAGCACTGTGTCTGGTTGGGTTTTGAATAGCTCCAAAGGTAGAAACTCCACGGCCTCTGGGCAGCATCCTCCAGTGTTTGACCACTCTCATAGTAAAAAAAGTTGTTCTTATGTTTAAGTGGAGTTTCCTGTGTTTCCGACTGTGACCGATGCCTCTCAGCCTGTCACTGGACACCACCAAGCAGAGCCTGCCTCTCTCTTCTTTACTTCCCCCCATCTGTTGTGTTTGTACACATTGATGAGAGTCCTCCGAGCCTTCTCTCTCTAGGCTGAGCAGTCCCAACTCTCCCAGACTCTCCTCATATGAGATGTTCCAGTACCTTCATCATCTTTGGGGCCTTTTGCTGTTCTCGCCCTAGCATGTCGATGCCTCACTTGTACTGGGGAGCCCGGAACTGAACCCAACACTCCAGGTGTGTTCTCCAGTGTTAAGCAGAGTGGGTCACCTTCCTCCAAATGCTGGTGACACTTCTCCTGATGCAGCCAAGGATGCTGCTGGCCAGCTTTGCCACAAGGACACATTTGCCAGCTCATAGTAGCAATAATCTGGACTTTTCACACAGCTGAGACAAAAGTCACTTCTAAAGGTGGGACCTGGACTTCCAAACCAAACACTTATCCATTTCTGAAAATATCTTCTATCCCTTTTTGCCCAAAGAAGATGGTGTGTAATTTGGTTTGTGACCTGTTTATCTAAGTAGTAGAAGGTTTATATGTTCTTCAACAAAGTGATCACACACAGCCTCAGAGAGTCACAGGTCAAGAGGGGCAATCCAATTGTTTGTCAATCCCATTGTTACAAGTCTCCTAGTGAACCCTTCACTGAACATAGTTACATTCAGTGGTGTTTGACTGATGCTTATCACCTGGAGAGCTGTCCTGTTTTAATTTGACATCCAAGACATCTTGGATCCATCTTGTATTTGTTCCAATAATGATTGACCCTAATTTAGCCATGAGCATCTAACTTCTCATTTGAACTTGTCTAGCTTTGATGTCCAGTCACTGGAGTTTGTGGAAAAAAATTTAAAATGAGACAAGACACTGCCCTTCCTGCTATGAAAACAGAGTATGTAAAAGAGAAAAATCATGTCTGAGGGCAAGAGAAGACACTAGTGAAGACAGCCGCCAGGAGAATAGTGCATTCTGAGTTTGAAAATGTTACCAATAAATATCCCACATGGGGTCAGACTCATTGTTCTGAATCTAGAGACTGTAATGACATCTGGAATAAATTTCACTCTGACCTTATTTTCATGGTAAAAAAGAAATCAAAGTTGTGGGTTCTTTTTTGCTCAGAAATTAAATTCTTCTGTACTCAAAATAGTGACTAGAATAAGCACCTATACTTGATTTGGGGCTTTTATTTTTTCTCCACTGACTTTTTTATAATTAGTGACCTACATTGTAGAGGGGTTCTTTCCCCACCCCCCACTCCAAAATAGCCCAACAGATTCCTGTGACTCAGAGAAATTTTTGAAAAACAAACCACCAAATGTGAGATTTTAGAAGTCTCAGTTACAGTTTCGTTATCAGTTATTAGAGGGGATTCCACATGCTCTCAGTGCAATGGAAAGGAGCACCCCTTTGCTCATTGAGGTACAGGTGAACCACCAGTTCTAGGAAACTGCCTTTAATTCCAAAGCCAGACCCCTCATCCTTGTCTCCATTTTTGAGCTGTTGATACCAGAAGTTCTTCTGAATCCATCAAATCAGATCCATCCATACCCCAGGGATTTTTGTAAAATCAAGATTCATTAAGGTTCCTTGCAATGTCAGGCCTAGATTTCTTCTCTAATATGCTCGGTGTTCCCAGATAATTTTATTAATCCCAGACTTGCCCCTAGTTATGTTAAATGGTGAGACAACCACTGGATTCCATGGTAAACTGCAAACATGTGTCAAATGCTCAGGGTAGGAAATCCCTGAATTTAAGTGACCTTTGCAGCATTAATTGCTGTGTCTTAGAAGACAGTCCTTTTGTGATCTCACAATAACTTTTTCCACCCCACTGCCATCTTTCTGCATGCACAGGCTGCAAAGCTAGTCATTTGGTGAGCAGCTCTTTGGGCTTTCATGTCCTTTCCTTTGCTCAGGGCCCAGACTCACACTTCACCTACTACTCAAAAATGGCTCTGAAAAGAAAATTACTCAGAGCCTTGCTCTTGCCTCATCACTAAAGCATCTGAGTATCTTTGAACGCTAGCTAATCTTTGTTCATAAACCCTGCAACATGAGGGGGTGGTACAATCCACATTTTACACACAGGGAACTGAGGCACTAAGTGATTAAGGTCAAAAGTTTCCATTACTTCTGTGTACTGCATGGGATCTGATTTCTCAGTTTATTTAATACTCTGCTTTCTGTCTCCAAAGCACAGTACACATTACCTCAGCTACAGCTGTGAGAACTCAGCACTCCTTCACGTCAGGCCTGAAATCTCCACCCACACATGTGTAATACAAGGAGCACCCAGTCAGTCACCACCTCTGACAAGGTAACTTTCAACAATTTGCCCAGCACTGCACAGAAATTTTGCGGCCTTCACCATGTGGCTGTGCTCGCTCTCGGTGCAATCCCTTCCTCCAGCGTGCAGCTTCAGAACAAGACAGAGAGTGAGGTGGGAAGGCCCTGGACACACAGGGACTGTGTCTCACACCCCTGACTCCCCCAGCACAAATGTGAAGGAGATGGGCCTTCTCATGTATCTCATTCAGGGACTTCAGTGTTCTTTAATCTCGGGGGGGAGTAATAGGAAATGTGGGACAAAGGTAATGGATAATCCCCAGTGTAGAAAAGGCAAAACACAAGGAGTTTGAACAGTGTGATGCTCAACAGTCCATGCTCAAGCACAGATTGTGTGGCAGGGCACATGTCTCCACCCACTGCTTCACATTTTCTCCTTTTTATTCCTCACTCTTCCCTGAGCAGGCTTCTCCTGTGTCTTTCTTATGCATCTAATTTTGTTCTCTTCAACTTTCAGACTTCATTCCTCAAACTTCACCACCAAGCTCCCATCTCCTTGCTTTACCAAGTTTCAGCCTCTTTTCTAGCCATTCTGGCTAAGCCTTCATTTCTTCAAAATTCATAACATTGACATTTTGCTGATGGCCTTCCCCTTCCCTGTTCTTTGTTTTTTGATTCCTCATAGTAGCCTTTTTCCCCAGGCTCCTCCTATCCCTCTTGCATTCAGTTCCTTCATTTACTCATCTTTTTTTTCTCCAGTCATTTCCTTTTCTCATCCCATATTTTAGCTCTTAGTACGAGTTGGTGCTTTTTCCATCACCAGATTCACCAGTCCCAGTTGCTTTCTCTTCTAATACCATTGATGACAAACTGGCTGAATGAATCACCTCTCTTACACAGCTTCTCAGCTCCCGGTTTCCCATTTCCCCCAGAAACTGTTCTGTGGCCCCTGTCTCCCCAGCTCTGAAACTCAGTTTTCTTTAACTTTAGTTACCAGAAATCACCACCAAGTCTCAGCTGACACTCATGTATCACCATGTTCTTCTCAAGTTACAGATAGACCTTTCTACCATGCTTGCTGGCAAGACAAAGGTCACTAAAAGCATGAGATAAGGACAAGCTCCCTTCTTTTATTTACATTGCCAACAAACCTTGATTTGGACTAGGTAGGGGACAGGAATTGTAGGAGGTCCAGCCTTGCCCTTACAGGTCTGAGTTGCAGCAAACCTCTGTGTCATCCTGCGTAATTGCACCGTGTGGGTGACATTGGATTTGTGAGGGGATGACATGCTCTGTCACACTGGGAGGACCACACAACTGCAGGATGGCAACTTACTCCAGCTCTGGATAAAACTGGTTTGGTTTAGTTGAAGAGCTGAACTAAGAAAGCAATAAAAGAAGTGGTTTGATATGGAGGAAAACTATTTTTTTTTCTCTGTTCCTTTTATTAACCAGAAAAAAATATATTCACCTACATTTATATTCATTAGAAAACCTTTTGTTTCCACTTATGGCATTAGAAACATAAAAACAAAGGGCACAAAGTGAAGAATGAGGCAGTGTCATAACTTTCTGCCTTTAAGTAAGGAGCCTTTGGTTAACATTTTGGTACACAAGGAGACTCTGACTCCTTCCACAGCTAATATCACCACACGGTACAGTCCAGGGTAAGGTACTCCCAACTTTGCATGTTGAGACTCCCCTACTCTTTTTAGAAATATTTAACTATTAATTGGAATTACCTCAGTAAGATTCCTCTTTGTTAGTCTCTGATGAAACCTAGCTCCTTGGCGTTTTCTCTCCTACTCAGAAAATAATAATTATTTAAGCACCACAGTTTGAGCAAGAGGGACTGAAAGCCTCACCTTGCATACTCTGTGCTTCAGCACAGCTTGAAGATTCCCTCACTTCACCAAGGAGAAAATCTAGGCTTGCTTGTATCTTCATCTAGTTTTCTGTGGCAGAAATCAAATTCTGTCAACCACACTGTGTATATGTGACCATCCCTGGGCCACAGGGGAAATTGGCACTTCCACTTGTGTTCACCCTGAAATATTTTCCAGGTGTAAGTATTGGATCTGACTCCTGATGGCTTCAGGGCAATCAAAGCACATTTCTTAGATGGAAGACAAATATGCTATTCATCGAAGGAAGCATGGCCAAGCCACACTTCAGGATGAGCTGTACATGATGTGGTCCAGAGACACAGCTCCAACCAGGACAGAGGAAGGCACAGTGGTATGGCCACCATGAGAATCTAAGAGGAATTTGAATGTGGTCTCTTATTAGAGAACTACTTGTAGTTTGACTTTTAAAAGTCTTCACCCACAAGTGCAAATAGCAGTTGACTACCAAGGTTTGGACTGACATTTCTTTGAGATGCAAATAGCACATCCCCGATACATAAGTCTTTCTATTGCCATACATCAGGCTTCTGCTCAGATAAATGGGTCATCAGAGCAATTCAATGAAAAAGCAGAATATTTTTATCAGACAAAAAGAGATATTTTTTCCCTAGCCATTTCCTAAGAAAAGAATGATCTATTTTAAGTCAGACAGACCTTCACTCTTTCTTACCCCTGTCACCAAATTCATTGTGGAGACCAATATCAGACACTTCATCCAAAAAATATGTGGCTTTAGAAACATGGAGAAAACAGGAAACTGTTTTTTAACACCAGTGATGTTGAGTACTTTAGTAACTGGTTTCCCTGATTCTACTTTTAAACAAGATGTAGGACAAACACATGCTCTAATTTCATTCTTGAGAGATGCTGTATCACCTTTCTCTAAACAATAAGAGTGGTGGCTTAACATTGAGTGGATATGATGAGTATTGCACCAAGGCAAGAAATGGGTAAGTGTGCGTAGGTGCCTCTAATCTGCAAAAACGCTCATGAAACGGTGAATGTTCAATTAGGGGATTTACCTTTGATGAGCAATTCAGATATTAAAGTAGCTATGCACTACAACAGCATTGTGGGGTTTTTATGCACAGTTCAGTGGAAGTAGGCAAACTACTACAGAGCTTTGTTAGAATCATTCAGGACTTCATTAGAAGGAGTTGCCTGCTCTGCCTGGGATAGCTCCTGCAAGAAGTTTCTCCAGAGTTTGTAGCCTGCACTTTGAACTTTGAAGTAACAGCACCATGCTACTTTGGCCCATTGGTCACATTCTTGTGCCATCTGTCCTATCAATAAAGGAATTATTATCAATAAAGGAGTATCTATCTAGAACATGATGTCACAGATAATACTGGTTTCATTAATGCCCAATTACAGTACACACACCAAGCAGCCAAGGAGGCAGAACAGATCCTCCTTCTGCAATCTCCATGAGAATCTACCACAAGGGCAGAGGGTGCAGAGATTACTTCCTCCCTGCATCTCTAGGGATTCAGTGTACCATAGAAAGAGAACAGAGATTGATCTTATAGATACCTGCTCCCACAGTCAGTGTAATGTTCCTGCAGACAGAAATGTAGATAGTCTAGAAGCATAAGGGCTCCTGGAATGATGTGTGCTTAGGCTAAGATACTGGTCTGTGATAGGAATAACCACCAGCTGCCAGTTCAGGTGGATGACTTTTAAAAGACAGACATGTCCAGGCTGAGTGTACTTGCAGGGGCTAGATAAGAGTAACCATGTCAGAGCATACCCAGAGAGACACATAGATGCTGAGATACTATCCCTAGAACTGATGATCTTGAAGCATCACATGAAAAGCCTGAAGCTTATCACTCTATTTCTTTTTCCATCACAATGAAATGAATCAGATTAAGCTCTTCTCAGGATGTTGTACAGCCTGGCACTGTACCCATAAGAACAAGAAGGCACAAAGATTCAGAGGACTCACGAAGAGCTGAAAGGACCCAGCAAGAGCTGAGTATCAAAGGAAGAAATTCAGTGGAGTTTGTGAAAACCATCCACTGTACTATGTAGATATCAGGTCACAGTCTTTATTCCTGTTGTTTGCACTCGGGTACCTCTGTCATCTTAAGTTTTAGGCTTCTCTGTTCTGCTTCGCTACTACATGTGTACATTTGAGGGCTGGGCTGCCTTCCAGTATGACTTGGAGTGTTGGGCAGAGCAGAACCTAATGAGGTTCAAGAAGAGCAAATGTAGGGTCCTGCACCTGGGGAGGAACCCCATGTATTAATATAGGTTAGGGGTAGCCCTGCTGGAAAGCAGCCCTGTGGAGAAGGATCTTGGGGTTCTGTTAGACAGTAAGTTACCCATGAGCCAGCAATGTGTCCTTGTGACCAAGAAGGCCAACGGTATCCTGGGGTGCTTTAAGAAGAGTGTGGCCAGCACTCCTCCCCCTCTATTCTG
>VWZY01006340.1:120454-171944 GCA_013399075.1 Chloroceryle aenea
AGTTCAAGAGAGACCGAACTACTGGAGAGAGTCCAGTGGAGGACAGTGAAGATGACTGGGGGACTGGAGAATCTCTCTTTTATGAGGAAAGGTTGAGAGAACTGGGACTATTTAGCCCGGAGAAGAGAAGACTCAGAGGAGACCTTATCAATGTCTATAAATATCTAAGGGGTGGGTGCAAGGATGATGGAGACAGACTCTTTTCAGTAATGCCTGGTGACAGGACAAAGGGCAACAGGCACAAGCTGGAACACAGGAGGTTCCATCTAGATATGAGGAAAAACTTCTTTACTGTAAGGGTGACAAAGCACTGGAACAGGCTGACCAGAGGGGTTGTAGAGTCTCCTTCTCTAGAGATATTAAAAAACCACCTGGATCTGGTCCTGTGTAATGTGCTCTAAGTGAACCTGCTTTGGCTGGACTAGATGATCTCTAGAGGTGCCTGACAACTCCAGTGATTCTGTAGTTCTGTGATAGAGGTATATCCTTATTGGAGCATACAGCCCATATATTACTTTCATGATAGAATAATTATTATTTCTACACATATCCAGCATATGCCATTGTGTGTTTCTCAGCATATGGTGTGACAAAGGGCACTTTCTTTGATATTCATTCTCTCACTCTTTTTCTTGTAAACCGGAACCACTTCTGAAATGTTGCCATTTCTTTGGAAGAGTAGCATAGCTGCTCTTCAGTGCACACCTAAATGACTTTATTTAGGCCAGGAAATGACAAGATGCCATAAACCTGCTGAAATTGCAAGTGGAAACCTATGTGGGCAGATATAATTGGCTTCATAGAAACATGTCAAGATAGCACAGGCCTTTACTGTGGTAACAAATCCCATGGAATAGTTACCATCTATGAACGCCTTGTGTTTCTGCCTCACAGTCTCATGAAATTTCACTGGTTATCTGAGAATTAGCAATAAAGTTAGTGTTTCCCTTTTAACCTTTTTCAAAATTATTCAGTTTGGGCAATGTGCATAACCATAAAAGGGAAAAAATGGCATAACAGCAGAACAAGGAGGCCAACGAGATCAGGATCAGCTGTGTACTGGATTTCTTAGGTTGTTTGACTACTGCTCCAGAAGCCAGGTGTAATTCAGCTAGGATAAAGCCGTACATGCTTTATGTAAATTTTTGGTTTTGGACTTTCAGCCTTTAACTTGCCCACAGTGGGATATTTCCTTCAACCCATCTTTACCTATCATGCAAAAACATCTGCTTAGTTTTCTTTTTCACCATCTATTCTTCTGTACAGAGAGGACTTGAAAGGTAAACATATTTTGATGACAATGGTGAAGAGCTGACTAGAACTTTAGCAGCTCTCTCATTTAAAGTAACCAAACAGTTTTGCAATGGAAAAATGCAGCTTTCTGTAAAACTAGTCTACCAAATAAACAGAATCATAGAATTGTCAGGGTTGGAAGGGACCTTANTCCTTCTTGTAAATAAATAAATGCCTCCTCTGAGGAGTATGGAAAATCCATCAATCCAACTAGAAAGCATGCAAAATGCTTTTGGACAATAAACTATTAAGGGAACATACCAAAAATCATAAATTTATGACCCTTGGAAGTTACCTGTCCCACATAGTGTGGACGATGTTACTGTGCCATGAAAAGGGACTTGCACTCTGTATGGGGAAGGTCAACAAAGAGAGCTGCATGTGCTTGGTGCAGGTGATCCAGATCAGACAGTCCTCAAATATCATGCTTTAGGACCAAGAGGGCAGAAATACAGTTACTTAGGGTGCTCCATGTAGACCACAGTGAAGTAGGTTTCTATAGCATCTCCTAGACATGATACACCACTGCTTTCTCTACTATTCCCAACTCTGTCTGGGACTACTTTTACTTTTCTCCATCTGAATGAGTGAATGGTAATTTATAGTAAGTAACTTGTGGGCTGTGTTCTGCAGCTGCAAAAATTACAGAAGTGGAGGCATGTGACATGAAAATATATTGCCCACATATACATGGCATAAATGTTACAAAACTCTCTCTGTGAAGATAGGAATAAATGATTATGTGTTACCAATAAATGCTGTCACTGCAAAAATAGGGAGTCCCTTCTCCCTGAAATCAGTATGAATCAGAAGAAAGCAATATACTTTTTTGAGTTAAAACACATGACCAGAGTCACTCCACAGTCATCAACTAAACCCATGTTTACAAAGCAAAATTACCATTTCCCTGGTGGAACATGATTGTTATTTTTTTAGGAAACAAACTATGGACTCTGTTATTTAATTCAACAAATGCTGGTAAATTCCCATGAATAAACAAACATCCCTCTTTGGAGGAATTTTTCTTGGGGAAATTCTGACACTGTTAATACAAGGTAATTAGATTTTCTCTCCACTTGGAAAGACAGCTTGAATTTCTGGCCACTCATATGATCCCCTCCTGTTATTCCCCATGCACAGAATTTGCTCTGCTTTTGAAAGTCCAGGAATGAATTCAACTTCCTTGTTACCACTGAAAAGGGTTGTGAGCTTTGAACAGACCCAAAATGTAGTTGACCTCTTAACATACAAGATACAGAAAACTATGCAATACTTAATGCTTTTGAGGTAAAACCCCAGTGAAACTGTTTGGCTAAAGGTGTGCCAAATGAGATTAAATCCCACACCTACACTAGTTATTCTAAACCAGGATTTACAGTAAGCACTGTACCAGGGAATTCTATTCTCTTTGATAAAATCAAAACAGTCTCTTCTCAAAAGAGATCATAGAATCACAAAATCATACAGTGTTAGGGGTTGAAAGGGACCTCTAGAGATCATTGAATCCAACCACCCTGCCAGAGCAGGATCACCTAGGGCATGCCACACAGGAACAGATCCAGGTGGGTTTTGAAAATCTCCAGAGAAGGTGACTCCACAACTCCACAACAGTAAAGAAGTTTCTCCTCATGTTGAGGAGTTGCTCAAGTTTATACCTGTTATTCCTTGTCCTATTACTGGGCACTACAGAAAAGAGTTTGGCTCCTTCCATTTGACACCCACCCTCAGATATTTATAGATGTTAATGAGATCCCCTCTCAGTCTTCTCAAGACTAAACAGCCCCAGTCTTTCTTTATAGGGGAGATGCTCAAGTCCCTTAATCATCCTCATAGCTCTCTGTTGGACTCTCTCCAGTAGATCCTTGTCTCTCTCAAACTGGGGAGTCCCAGACTGGATACAGTATTCCAGGTGTGATCTCACTAGGGCAGAGTAGAGGGGGGAGGAGAACCTCCCTCGACCTGCTGGACACAGTTTTCTTAATGCACCCCAGGATGCCGTTGGCCTTCCTGACCACAAGGGCACATTGCTCTCCCATGGATAACTTCCTATCCACAGAAATTGAAGATGCAGCTCAGTGGCCTGTATTATTGAGGAGATCAGATTAGAAAATCACAAACATAAAAAGCTGGTCAGAAGCATTCACCATGTACCGTAGAAATTGATATTTCTTGCCTATTTCTCCACATTTTGATGAATTGGGGAAATTAGAAAAATTACACAGGGAAAAAGATTGACAAGCTTCATGCTCTATAATTTATGACTAAAGATTACCTTCACATGGTCACTTTTTATTCACTTAGAAGTCCCACATATTTCCGTTGCTAAAGAGCTCCTAAGAAGATATATTTCCATCTAGAGAGAACAGTGTCAGCAGTTGTCCCATATTAGCAAGGAATGATACAGAGTCACTCATTCACATATTCACCATGCACATGGAAATCAACCACAATTTAAAATAGCTTTACTGATTTTAAAGAGTGTAAGTTTGGATTAATAAATGGAAACATACGTAAGAAAATACACTATTGGAAATATTTATAGAAGTGACAACAGGTTGCAGTGATTTTTTTACCATTCAGATTATACAAACTGTATATATTTGGGGAGAAAAAAACCCTTCCAGTGAGACTAGAGTTCACTGGGAAAGGAGCACAGGGTGCTAAAGACCTGAAAGACTGGCAAGTCTGCTGAACTGCAGGCTGTTCTAAGAAAGTTTGACTGCATTATACATTGAAGTTCTTTGAGGTATAAAGGAGAGGGGAGTATGGGCTTTAATTACCATGGGCAGGAATTCACTAGATGCATTCCCCAGCCCTTCCCCTCCACTCTCAGAGGGTATAGCTCTGTGCTAAATGTTTACTTCATAGCTAAAGTTAGAATAGCTTCTTATGTAATCTCATCAGACATAAATATAGAAATGAAAACAATAGTAGTTCCCAATGGACTTCAGATGAGGCACCGGCTTTAGCTTTTCATTTGTTAACCATTTGCTGTCTCACAGATGGTGAAGTGCTGGCTGAAGCAAGCTGTTCCAGAATCCAGACTCTGTTTTAGGGACCCCTGCTGTGGTGTGCACTGTACATTTAGGCAGCACAGCAGTTGTCCTAGCCTGGAGATCAAGGTAAAGGCTAAAACAAGTGGGCCTGCACTAAGTCAGTCCAGATGTTTGCTCTGTTCATTAAGGCAGGCAGTTTTGGAAAAGGATGACCATCCTGATGCAGAACACATTCCTCTGCAATGCTATCTATGCACTGCTTTATGTCTACAACTCTCAAGCTAAATCAAAGACCACTATGACAGTCACTGTTCACAGTTAAGTGAAGTCTGCCATGCTTGGATGGTAACTTTCTTGAAGCACACTGTAAATTTCCGTGGTAAATAACCGTGTCTAGGTGCTAAGGTACAGCAAACACAAAACAGGAAAAGGCTCTAGCCTAAAGTTTGTAGTCAAAATTAAAAAAGAAAGATACAGAAAAGTGTGAGACAGTAAACACCTTGACACTTACAGTACAACTGAGAAAATGAGGTACCGCAGCCCCAAATCCCACAGAAAAACTGACAAAGTGCAGGTTGGAAAAGTATCAGGAACAACCCAGCCCATTTCTACATTCCTTCCTAGGCATCTTCTCAACCACTGTGAGAAACAGGATACAGAGCTCCATGTGCCCCTAATTCAGTTTATTACTGCTGTTCTTAGTCTCTTCAATTTAGCCACAAGCCTTGTCTGAGCCTACTTCAAAATCCACTGAAAGCAAAAATAATGTTGTTCTACTTATTTCAGGAATTCTCTGTATTGTGCATTGCAGAGGGTCAGTAATGCTGGGCTGTGCTGCTGCTCAAACGTAGCTGTACATAGTTCTCAGAGGCCCTGAGGCTCGATCCAGCGTATCAGAGGAATGTATGACAGATAAAAATCAAGTTAGAAAGATATTATCATCACCACTGCAACCTTTTCACACATTTCACAGGCTCTTGTAAAACAGCATTGGAAAGGCACTTTGAGATTTCAGTTTTCCTGGTACCTCCACACCAAGAGGGAAGTATGGTTAAGGTCAAGCTTAAATATGGTTAAGGCCATACTTAACCCTCCTCTAGCCAATATAAACTGGTCTTAAAAATGTCCAGTATTTCCTTCCACAGGTAATTTATTGCGATGTTTCACCAGCCTTGATGGGATAATATTATCCTTACTGTTTAACTTCCATCTTGACAAAAGGGGCTAAGACAAGATTTGAATTTTCAACTCCTTTGGACCCCACAGCAATTCCAGCCCTTTACTTCTGACATTTCTATCACAGATATTAAAAAGAAGAAGAAAATGAAACAAACAAACAAACAAACAAACAAACAAACAAAAAAAAGAGAGAAAAAGCAGATGAAAAGCAGATAGATCCTTGGCCCAATGGCATAAAAAATAACCCATACTTCCAGTACAGTCCCTTGTCACAATACACTGGTAAAAGACTCCCTGGGAATCCAGATTTTTTCTTTCTCGGATGAGTACAATGGAAAATTCCCAAAGCCAGTCCAGCTCTTGCTATCTGAATGGCAGACATGAGTCTGGGTAATTTTTTCTTTTTTTTTACTATCACTACTTGATTCAGTAGTAAGTACCAGATTTCTGTTGGATAGAAGTTTAAGGGTTTTTCCTCTCTCTTTTTCCTCTACACCATCAAGCCCTTCTCATCATTTCTCCACCAGGAAAAGAAGCAATGAAAGAGCTCCCTGGAAGACAGAATTGCCGAACTCAAGCATGACCTCAAGCACTGCTATTGTAATAGAAGGGATTTCCCTTTTATGATCCTTTTCCTCCCTTCTAGATGAATCACACCTTGTACAGAATTATCTGATATTAAAAGATCTGAGCTACTAAAGTCTTAATGTTATTATCCATAAATGTTACCATAGTCATCACCTAATGATAGAATATTTTATAAGTACTGTCTTGACAGTGAATTTTTCCTAACACAACCTCTGAAACTCTTGCCGATGGTATTCTGAACACTCTGAGATCTTGATTTAATTTAGTGAGCATAAGCTCCTCCTTTCTGAACAGTAAAAAGAAGTGAAATAATTAAAATAATTTAGAGATACAGTGCAAATGGGGCCTTGAGAAATTTATTCTTTCTCCCAAGTACAATAAAGAATTGTTACTTATTGATGTGCATGAAATTGATTATTTAAATAGCCTCCAAAGATGCATATTCTGTAGCTTCCCTAGGCAGTTTGCTCCAGAGTTATACAAACTTCATAACTTATAAGGGTGGATTTTTTTACCTTATGCTTAACCAGACTCTAGGTAACTGCAATTTAAAGAATTAGTATTCCTTATCCTGTTGTCAATAACAAGAACTTCCCTGTTCCCTCAAGAGATATAGATATATTTATACAGAAAAAATATGTATGTGTACATATATATAGGTGTTTCTGTGTCTACACTTCAAAGAAGAAGATTTTTCTTGCCCTTATGTATAGGCATATGTATTTATATTTTGTCAAATGCAAGCATTACATCATCAATGGTGGGATAAACTATGGGGTATAATTACAAGAGGAGGAATATATATTCATGCTTTCTATAGTGACTGATGTTGTTGATGTCTTTAATGTATTCCTATATTGCCTAGGAGATCCGGTTGACAAGACAGAACTGCATTTTGTGCTGTGAAAACTCAGATCAAATGAATTCCTGCCATCCTGCTCAGACCTGTATAATAAACATCAGCCTTAGCCACGTGCAATCAACCTTCTGTTTATCAAGGTGTAAATAGTAATTATGAATATTCAGATGTGCTTACTGTTTAGAAAACCAAAAATAAGCTGTTGCCTTTCCAGGTTTTCCTGGGACTCATGTCTCCCTCATAGGCTCACAGATAATATCTGCAGCACTATTTGTCTCCTTACTCGGGCTTATTTTCCTTTCCTTCTTCCTGTAAGCAAAAACCAGAAGGGGCCACTTGTTAATCTATTTGCTGCAGTTTCATATGCAAAGCAGGGTATAAATCACTTTGGTTTTCCCTATTTCCTAATCTAGATCCTCATTCCCATTCCATGGTGAAACCCTCCATCACTTCAAACACTCTCTGTAAAACTCTCTGAGTGACCAGGCCTCACATTACATGAGATAAATGCTTTGGATAAAAATACATATAGTACATAGCTTTTTTTCTAATCAGATCACTTCAGTAACCGGGCAGCTCAGCCCACATGATTGGACAGGGAAAAATATCCAGAACCAAGAAATGGCAAGATGCTGAAGGAAACATACATGGCATAAATAACACCATAGATGCTGCCTGAGTTATGCAAGTAGTCGCTCGTGCTCAGTTCCCTCAGCCATCCAGTCCCATGGATCTCATCCCTCAGGCCATCAATCCTTAAGTGCAGAGCCTTCCTACCGAACTCCAAGGCAGCAGAGAGGCTAGGGGGAAAAAAAGGAGAACAAAAAAAAAACCCAAATCCAAACAAAAGAGCAGTACTAAAGCAACAACAATAAAAAATAAAATACAAAACAAAACAAAAACAAAACACACCAAAAAAACCCAAACAAACCACCCATAAAAATCTTTAAAAGAAATCTCTGCAAGAGAGAAGAAAAAAAACCCGACTATCATTTTTCCAGCCACATCCCTAACTTATTTTTGAGCAAAAGCAGAGAAGGAAGGACAGCAGGCTGTGCAGAGCTGGGCACAGGCCTGTAAACCCTGGGAACGAGCACGCTGCCACAGAACCACAGCATGTGACATGAGTGCGTGAGCTGAGCCAGCTGCTGCTACTGGAGGTGAGGGAGCTCAAGGTTGAACTCTTCTGAAATCCACCTGTTCTCTGAAGGGATCAAGAATTTGAGCCCTGATTTCAAGGTGTGGAGCAACTCTAACTACCCACTGAGTAACTGGGAGCTCTAGATGCTTGGGAATGGGCATGAGCTCAGCACCCCCGAGGATAAAGTCTTTTAAGACTGCAAGAAACCTTGTTGTACTGTATTTCATTTCAGGGTGCCTTCATGTTGCAAGGCTGGTGGTCAAGGAGCTGCCCTTTTCTCAGCAGAAATCACATCCATAGGTCATATGGATTATAGTATTGTGTTTTATGCAGTCAGTTTTTCCATTGCACAGATTTTAGGATGTGGTTTAAAGATGTGAATTAATTGATTGAAATAATTAAATTTAATTATTCCTATACACTACTAGGCATGGCCAAGAGTTTACAAACACAGACACTAAGATCTTCCTGACTTGATAACTTTAGTTTGAAGTTCTGCCCCTTGCCTACAACAACCTTACTTTGAACGGGGCTGGATTAAAGTGCATGAGTATCTCTTGCCTAAAATGCCACCATATGGAGTTATGGGATTATATATCAGTCTAACCTCTAATTAAAGAAATGAAGTCACTTGTGGTTATTTACAATGCAAAGTCAAAACTGTGAAGCAGATGCAAGCTAAATTAAACAAACAAACAAGCAAACAACCCCACTTGCTTGAGTTTGAAAATAGCCTAGAAGAGAATAGCTGCAAAGAGGGCACGCTCCCTTTCCATCCTGCTGGGCTGGTTGTTAGCTGCAGGGGTATGGACACCTACCCTCAGGCACCTACACCCTGAGACTCTGCACGGGCAAGGAGTCCGGCGGGCCCCTTGTCACGGGCAAGGACGAGGTAACGGCTCCAGGGGAAGCCAGCGCCTCTTGCTGCTGCTGCTGCTGCTGCTGGCGCTCAGAGGGTTGCAGCGCTCAGAGGCGCTGCCCTGAGCTTCGGGCACGGCAGGGCTCGGTTCCCCAGCACAGGTCTCCAGTGACCCCAGGGACCTTTTACACCGCCGTGGCGTAAAATCGCCTGGCGATGCCCTGCAGCTGGGCCACCGAGCTTNGCATGAGCTCAGCACCCCCGAGGATAAAGTCTTTTAAGACTGCAAGAAACCTTGTTGTACTGTATTTCATTTCAGGGTGCCTTCATGTTGCAAGGCTGGTGGTCAAGGAGCTGCCCTTTTCTCAGCAGAAATCACATCCATAGGTCATATGGATTATAGTATTGTGTTTTATGCAGTCAGTTTTTCCATTGCACAGATTTTAGGATGTGGTTTAAAGATGTGAATTAATTGATTGAAATAATTAAATTTAATTATTCCTATACACTACTAGGCATGGCCAAGAGTTTACAAACACAGACACTAAGATCTTCCTGACTTGATAACTTTAGTTTGAAGTTCTGCCCCTTGCCTACAACAACCTTACTTTGAACGGGGCTGGATTAAAGTGCATGAGTATCTCTTGCCTAAAATGCCACCATATGGAGTTATGGGATTATATATCAGTCTAACCTCTAATTAAAGAAATGAAGTCACTTGTGGTTATTTACAATGCAAAGTCAAAACTGTGAAGCAGATGCAAGCTAAATTAAACAAACAAACAAGCAAACAACCCCACTTGCTTGAGTTTGAAAATAGCCTAGAAGAGAATAGCTGCAAAGAGGGCACGCTCCCTTTCCATCCTGCTGGGCTGGTTGTTAGCTGCAGGGGTATGGACACCTACCCTCAGGCACCTACACCCTGAGACTCTGCACGGGCAAGGAGTCCGGCGGGCCCCTTGTCACGGGCAAGGACGAGGTAACGGCTCCAGGGGAAGCCAGCGCCTCTTGCTGCTGCTGCTGCTGCTGCTGGCGCTCAGAGGGTTGCAGCGCTCAGAGGCGCTGCCCCGAGCTTCGGGCACGGCAGGGCTCGGTTCCCCAGCACAGGTCTCCAGTGACCCCAGGGACCTTTTACACCGCCGTGGCGTAAAATCGCCTGGCGATGCCCTGCAGCTGGGCCACNATCGGACGGCTTTGTCCGGGCGGTGGAATTGTGCCCTCTGTTGACCGTCCCCGGCCTGGCCTCGGCGGGAGCCCGACCGCCGAGTGGAGTCAGCGGGGTCCCCGCAGCACGGCGCTGGGGGAAACCGAGCAGCGGGGCTACTGCTCGGCGTTCTGTTAGCGCTCGCCGCTGCTGGAAAAGTTGTTTACTTTGAACCCCTTCTGTAAAGCTGGCAGGTGGGAAGAGCCGCTGACGCTTCCACCTTGCATACATTCGCTTCCAGCAGACCAGTAAGTTAGGGAGCTAAGCCATGTAAACCAGTCCTGTGATATATCAAACACCACAATCTTCGTCTTTCTCGGTGAAGAGCGATAATATTCTTTGTTCTGTACCAAACACTCGAAGACTCAGGAATAGAAATCCATGGGCGCTGAAGGTGTCCCGAAGCGCAGCATTGTAGCAGTGTCTTGGCACGTCACAGGAAAGAGCTTATTAGTGCTGGTTTAGAGCACAGAAATTTAAAATAACTTCATGAAGCCACTGGCAGATCTCAGACAGTATTCAGCTTCCCGAAGCGCAGCATCCTCAGTATTACATGTTCAGAAAGGATGCTGCCTCAGACAGCTATTTAATCATTGTTTACAGAGGTGCTTTTGTGAGAATTTCCAGTCATTACATGTCAAAATGTTAAAGTAATATAGCATACAGTGAAGCACAGTAAAATATAAACTAATACATGATTCTAGCTGAGCTTTTGGTTCTTTAAATCTCTAGCTTAGGTGGCTATTGAGTTCTCTTTCTTTCATCACGTTGTTTTTGAAAGTAAGGGTTGCCCAGCTTTTGCCTTGATTGACATTTAATGACCGTAAATAGCACAGACGGTAATTACCATGTGTGGAGGGGAAAATATGCCTATAGAACATAATATCGAACAACATAGTTCCAGTAAATGCTTCTGTAAACTCAGTACTTTTTATTACTTAAAGCTGGAAATAACCATTTCAAGGGTCCATGCCAGCAGTGCTTAATCTTGTGATTAGTCTGTATTCATGCAAAAAAATCCCAGTGGCTCTATTTACATAAGTAAGAAATTCAGTGTTTTGGTCATCTCAGAGCAAAGCGTAGCTGTAGTTATTAAAGAGATTAATAAAGGGTTGTTTATATTTCTTTTCTGAAATCATCAATACATTTAAATATAGGGTTACATAAATAGCATGTGTAAAATTTTATTGGTGGGAGGAGAAAATGTGTTAGTTCCATTTTAAGAGTGTATCTTGGTGGGCAAATTATAAGAATATGCTATCTTTAATAGCTAAAGGAATGCTCTTCTACATGTTGCAAGATGTGACAGCTCTGAGCCCCATCCCTAGTGCTCTTACAGAAGCAGAGGAAACAGTGTGAATGACATTGCCCTGACTGAGCAGAGAGGACTTTGCATCATCTCGTGTTTCACCTGCCTCTGTTTAGGGCTTGACAGGTAGTCCACTGAATCTCTCTATCAGCTGGATCTCAGAGAGGTTAGAGAGGCAGATCTTGGCAGCACGAGTTTGAGGTCCCCTCTCACCCTGGCTGGGTCCTTTCCAGTGTTGCTGCTGGGCATTTGGAGGTGAATGTCACCAATGGAAGTGACTGGGTGGAGAGAGCACCTGGTTTCCATGTGGGGAAGGGTGTGCTGAAGTCCTGTGCAAGAGAGGTCTTCTGTCTCCACAGACCTGGGAGTGCCTTCCCTGTCAGTCATCAGATTCTAGTCCTTATTCCTCTCTCTGGCCCTCCAGACTCCCATCTCCATGAAAAAGCTGCCTAACAGTTGTAAAAAACAGACTTCAGTTGCTTCTCATCTCCCTGTCCTTGGCAAGGTATATATCCAGACCATGATACACACTTACGGCTTGATATTTGTCTTTAGATTCATAATCACAATGGTGGTCTCCCCTAACGTGACCAGCTGTATTCTAAACATGTTAGGCATGCATATGTTTATTTGTCTTAATAGCAGTTTTGCTTTGTTTTTAAAGAGGGCAATAATGTACATGGACAGCATGGATAGGCTTTCCATGTAGAAACAGGTTGTTGGTGGTGTTACTGTAGTGCATGGGAGTTTTGAGGGATGTGGTCCCTACGTTCGGCTCTAGCTAGCCACAAAGTTAGTGTGCTCTGAAGAAGAATTTCAGAGAGTGTAGAAAGTTTAATGCTATGGGGTTGTTTTGTTCTTCCTGCTGTAGCCCATGAGGCCAGAGATACTGAAGAAAGGGATGTGGGGCAGCAAACATTTCATGTCCCACTGTGGAAAAATATTGGGGGTTTTGGGCCAAGTGGAAATGCTTTTTCAGCTATGTTGACTTGCTGCTGAGTAATAGCAGCACTGCAGTCTGCACCCCCACACACGGCACAAGCACCTCTGTGCAGTAGTAGCTCTATTCCTCACAAAATATAAGGAGCCTCAAGAAGAGTAGCCTAAGTCTGTCCTTGAGTACTTGTTCTGCAACAAATTCCTCGTTTGCCGTCTTCGGCCAGTGTAAGTATGGGACAGGTATTAGCACGGCATGTAATTCTCGGGACTCTGTGTACTGTACCAAGCATCACTTCTCAGAATGTCTGGGCTGTGGAAATCTGACATGGTCATTATCTGCTTTATTTGGCATGTCATCAAAACAAGAGCTTGAAACATGCTGAAAGTTCAGCCAGTTCATATGGGATTACACTATGCAATTATCAATTAGTATCAAGTCTCCAGCATAATTTTCCCTTCCCTTGATCTTGCCTTCTTTTATCCTAACTTTGATTTAAATGATTTGGGGTTTTTTTTGAACGATGATGCAATTTCCTTATCTATGAATAAATTCTCATTAATATCTCAGTAAATTATCTCAGTAAATGATTGGAATAAGCTGGTCAGTGCCTTTATTTAAGTAATGAAGAGAGGCTGATGGATATGAGCTTTAAAAGTCATCATCTATATAAGGCTCAGTGGACTGCGTCCACCCTGTGTTCATTTTAGGCAAAACTGCAGCCAGAATCCCGCCCCTGAAAGTGCCTTCTCAGTCTCTGCAGAAATGATAGTGTTGTGATGCAAGGACACTAACATGCCAATAAAAACACGTGTTTTCATTTCAGATGTCTTCTAGAAACATGGCTGGTCAACATGTCCTTCCTCAAGCTTTGTATCAGAGTAATATGCTGAAAGCCATGAAGATTAGAGAGAGGACACCTGAAGATCTGGTCAAACCACCCAGTGGTATAATTCACCACTTCAGGACTATGCACAGATACACCATAGAAATGTTCAGAATGTGCCAGTTTTGTCCTCAGTTCCGGGAAACACTTCAGAAGGCCCTGACTGACCAGGCCACCCAGACTTCACTGGAGCGCCATAAGAAGCTTAACTGGTGCATGGAAGTTCGGAGACTTGTCCCTTTGAAGACTAATGGTAAGTTATGAGCAGGTCTTTGCACTAGCATTAAAATGGGTAATACAAATATAGCACCTTTATTAATAGCAGCTGAGTTCATGTTACTGAAACTGAAGAACATGGCTTTAAAAGAAGTGGTGCCTTTTAATCTGAGTTTTGTAAACTAAAATTCTTTCCACATTATGTGCTGCCCTGAGGCTGTAGAAGACCCCTGCCCATATCATGGTATTATGAATAGCCTGAAAATGTCACAGATATTTTCATAATATCAGTAACCTGTGGCACACCAGAGTAAAAGACCATGTGGGAAAATGAGTTGCAACCCATAAGCTTTCCTTGAATCTGATTCTGCTGTATGTTGGCTGCCTTACCAAAGTGCTGAATGGACTCTAATGCCAGACAAGAGGAGACTTCAGATGCTTGGAGTGATGGGGATGCATTCTCCTCTACATATAGCAGAATGTAATATCCTGCCATTGTAACTGGCAGGCAAGGCTCACTTACTGATCCAGCTTTTACAGCGGTGCTGGCAGCAATGTCTGGGACGTGGAATCTCTGGGAATGTGATCTCAATGGCTCTGGAGTCAGTGCCCTGCACCTGTCCAGCTCCTTCATCCTCAGCTACCTGTCGGGGTTTGCCAGCTTTTGCCTTCCCTCAGGGCTCACCAGTAGCTCCCATGTGTGACTGATAGCTGTCTTTGTGCAACACAGGGTCTGCAGTGTCCTTTCCTTTCAAGGGCTAGTGGTGGTTTTAAGACTTGGGTTTTTTAGTTGCTATGTGTGTATTGCATCAAGTGCTGTAAATTAAAAGGTGCAGCAGTAGTGCAAAAGTTTACTAAATAAGTTTACGTGTGTCCCCAGTCCTGAGCAGGAAACTTTTGCACATGACTGTAAGAGTTGCAACGCATTTCATGTTCAGTGGAGGAAAGATTTGGTAACAGTTATGACTTACTGTCACGCAGCTGAAACTTGGACTCAGGGTTCCCTACAGCACAGATTGCCCCAAACCAGGAAGGCAAACTGGGACAGTGAGGACTCAAAGAGCATGGAAAATACATATTCTTTGCTTGAGGAGCAGGTCACTGTGGTTACAGAAACACTGGGTGTGGTGGATCTGCAGCCTCCTTGAAGTCCTTACATTATGTTCTGTGGATGTTTCCGTTCATATCTGCCTATATACAGATTGCCCTTATCTTCCTAGTCCACATTGTTCCCATCCGAGGCTGCTGTATTTCTCAGTCTGATTGCAAGCAGCAGTTGTGCAAAAGCCATAAAACCAGAACAGCTGCATGGATGTCACTGCCCTGACCTAGAAGACCCTAAACCTAATGTGCATCTCTGTAACTGTCATAGAGGCTTCTGGTGGGCTTTTGTGGGCTGCCTCTGCAGTGCTGTAAGCTTTTCATGCCTGTAATTAGGCTGTGCATGGGGATTGCATAATCCTGAATTTCCAGGAGGACTGGAGTTGCAGCTGGAACAGACAGCATTTTGCAAGTACTAGGAAGGTAACATCACTCCAAGTGTTGCATCTTCCAAACTTCATCCCAAGAGAAACGCTCTAAGATTTGCTAGGGAAGTGGACAATGTATTTAATTGTTGCCCAGGGCAAAGAACAACAGTTTTGGAATCCTCCAGCTCCTGTGAATACAAGTCCTGCAGGGGTTAACACTGCCTGGACAGGGCCTAGTTGCTGACAGCTATATTTAATAACTGTGACCTCTCTTGCATTGTCTCACGACTTTCGGCTACTGTTACAAATGGGAACAATCTGTGGAGTGGTGGTGACCTGGATCCCATCCGTGAGCCGGTGTACCACTATACAAGATGCTGAAATATTAGGGCAGGTTGAGGGACAGCAAAGCAAAGGCTCAGTTTGTGGTCTCTTCGTACCCTTTGCAGCCAATGAACTCAGCTTCATTTCAGTGCTTTAGGGTCATTAAGTGTGTGGGTAGAAGGAGACGCTTTGGGAACCTGTGGTTTATGCAAAGTAGTCACAGTGAGGGACCTTTGCAGGAGAGAGAAGTTAGACTGGACTGAAGGAGAGGATTCCTGAAAGAAGGGACAGAAGTCTGAAGAAGCCCTCTGTTATCCCAGAGAATTTTAACCTCTGTTATCCCAGAGGTTTTTGTTCTCCCACATGGCATGAAGAATATTTTTTAAAGCATTTAGCTGCTTAACCCATAGATGTGGGAGGAGTATATTAGTTCGTTCAATCAACGGTGGGCTTCCTTCAGCAAATTTTGTTGGCTTTTTTTTTCTGATGAAGGTTGTAATTGTTGAAAACAAATTATCTCCTATTGGATCTTTCAACGTACGTTTCACCTGAGTTTGTGGAGTGGTATGATGCTTTTATTAAAAGAAAAGCCTTTCTGAATCACCACATATTTCTTTGTAGACATGTGAATGGATGATGGAAGGAAAGCAGTAGGAGGTATAAAAATCGAAACTGTATTTAAAAAAAAAAAAAAAGAAAAAATTAAAAATTCCAGCATCTATTGGCTGTAGAGATTTCACTTGTATAATGAATCGGCATTCATTTCAGATCATCCAGCCACACCCCCGGGAAAGTCCGAGGGAGGCTCCGACGCTCAGCCCTGCCTGCCACGGAACAAAAAGTACAATTGTTGCTCAATTGCTACTCAAACGGTGCAGGGGGAATTCCAAGTGCTGTGTAAGGAATTTTGGGCAGCGCTGCTCAATAAAGAACTGAAAGCAAGCTCTCAGAGAGAGAGAGAGAGAAGAATCTTATCTTTGCTCTAGATTTTGCAAAGCAAAAATTTTAATGGGATTAATATGTCATCTTTCTTGATCAGAAGGAAACCCAGTCGGTTTTTCTGTCTTACATGTTGTTACCTGATTTTTGCTCTCAAGTAAGCAGCCTACGGACTTGAAGTAGGCTTTGCAAGACAGCATGAAGAAACCAGAAGGCAGTTGCAGGAACCTGATATGCACTGAGTCCATAACAATTATTTATGAACTGTTAAGTAGATTTTTAATTATATCTTTTTCAGGATCTGGGGTCCATTGCAGGTTTTTCTCTTAATTTTCATAGAAAAAGTAGCAAAAGTGTTCACAGATGGTGTATTTGAGCTCATAATACACATGGCAAGCTGGGTTTAAGTCTTTTGGGGGGTTCTTTAGGTGTGTGGGTTTTTTTCCATATGAGAAAAATCTAGTATTTTTACCATGGTTGAAGTCCTCTATTCCAAGGAAGTTGCTGTGGTTTCTTAGCATTGGGTAAATCTGTTTACCACTGTAGTAAACACCAGACCTAGTTTTGAATCTGAGCAGGTGATAGTCATGACTCCCCTTTTGAAGAAGTTTACTAGAGATAGAATTTGAAACCAAGCCATAGGCATATTTTGTCACACCTTTTAATTAAGTTACTTAACTTCCATGATTCTTAGTTTCTTCCCCTCTGAAATTGAAGAATGTCACTTTCCTTCCTACCTGTAAAGAGGACTTTTTCAATGCAAGGAGAGTGTCTAAATGAAAATCAAATCACTATACTTTTCATTTATTTAGTTTTAATTTTGTGTTTTAAAAAACAACCCTATAAAAAAAAAAAAATTACAGCCCAGCATGCTATCAGTTATGAGAGGAAGGTAGGAGGTGTTCCTATGATTGTTTTCCATTAATCATCCACTCTTCCCTTTTTTCCTGTTTCCTTTTTAATTACAACTCCTCCATCAAGCACAGCCGAGCGTAAAGCTTTTCAGTGCAGTGCTTATCAGGGGTTGTGAGGCCTGGTGTTAATACAGTATTTTCTATAGACTACTAGAGTAGTTTCTTAGTGGTTTTCATTTTCTCTAGCCTGTGCCATCAGGTGTATATTTATATAAACACCGGTAAGGGAGATTTACACGTTGTTTTGTAATTTTAAGACACCTTTGTTGTGTTCAAAAGCTATTTCAGCTGCATTTGACATTTGCAGTTGACCCCAGAATTTAGTCCATGATATCAATCAAAGTTATGTAATATAGCTAAGGAGCATTGCTGAATGACAGCTTAACAGTAACCGGTAAAGGGGCAAAACTAGTAGACAGGGGACTTTTTTCCTTTATATCTCTGAGCAGAGAGCTCATAGCTGTGGTCTTGTTAAAACCCTTCTGTTCGAGGCTGAGAGAGAAGAGCACAGGGAATATGCATGTGCGCAGTGTAATTCTACATTGTGCTCTCCTGTGAGGTTTTAAGTAGCCATTAAGTAGCCATTTAAAACTAATGTACTTTTTCTTTTTTTGCAGGTGATGGAAATTGCCTCATGCATGCTGCATCACAGTACATGTGGGGTATTGAAGATATCGACCTCGTCTTAAGAAAAACCTTGTTTAGTGCACTCAGGGAGATTGACACACAGAACTTCAAACTCCGCTGGCAGCGGGAGGCTATTAAATCCCAGGAGTTTGTAGAAACGGGACTCCGCTATGACACACGGGTAAGGTGGCCTGGGGGAATTGTGCTGTTCAGTGTCAACTTTATGATTTCGTTTGCTTTGTCACTTAATTGATTCCACCATTAGTGGAGAGCAGAAATAGTCTTCCTTTGGAGGAAATGGGAAAATGTGATTATTTTGAGAACTCCTGTGCTGCAGTTGGTTCCTGACCTCCGTGTCTTTGAACTACTGCTGATGGATGTTTCTTTCCTCAGAACTGGGAGGAGGAGTGGGAATACCTCATTGAAATGACCTCCCCAGAATCATCTGGGGGTCAAAACAGACTTCCGTATAATGCACTGGAAGAAATCCACATCTTCATCCTTGCTAACATCCTCAGAAGGCCAGTCATTGTCCTTGCAGGTGAGTTGCCTAGCCGCTTATCTCACTGTGTTACTCTGTGCTGTGTCAGTAATCTCACTTTGATAACAGTTGTATTTGAGTGGATATGTTTCAGAACAGGGTGTTTTCAGCAGTTGTTCTAAACTACTCAGGCTATGTTTCCTCCTGCCTGTAGCACATACTTATCTGTGTTTATTTGTGTTTTCTTTTTCTTCCTTATGCAGATAAAGTGGTGAGAAGTTTAGAATCAGGCTCCAGTTTTGCGCCTCTGAACGTTGGTGGTGTTTACTTGCCTCTCCTTTGGCCAGCTGAAGAGTGCTACAGATATCCAATTGTGCTTGGCTATGACAACATGCATTTTACACCACTAGTGACACTGAAGGACAGTGGGCCAGGTATTTTTCAAGTATCTTATTTGGTATTTATGTAGCTTCTTCAATATTATCATCCTGATAAAGAATTTACATTATAATCTGTTTTAGATTTGCATTAGATTGTAAAGATCCTTTGGAATATGTTCTTAAAATGTGAGCAGAAACAACTTTGTCTGTAAATCTAACTAGAAACTAAAAGTTGCCTTCAAAATGCTGGTTGAAAGCAGAGTGTAACTCACCTATTTGCAGGCTGGAATCACTCGAAGGGTGGCTTCTGCTTCATTGTGTTCTGTCCTCCTTTCCACACTTCATTAAAAAAGAAGTTTTGAAGGACACGGGCTAATGAAATATATGCTTTGCCATTTTTAATGCTTCTCTTCTGAATGGAAAACAATTCACAAAATCACAGAATTTCCTAGACTGGAAAAGACCTTTAAGAACATTTTGTCCAATCATTAACCTAACACTGAGATCTTGACTAAACCAAATTCCTCAGCATCACATCTATAATAGAGTCAGAAGGAATCTCTGGAAATGGTCTGTTTTTCTTGGTTCGGGTTAGGGCATCATCCCATGGAAAGCCACAAGCTAAGATCTACAGTGCTGCACACACTGAGAAGAAAATTCCTGTAGGAAAATTAAAACTCCTGTCAGATGGGACTATGTTTGTGTTGCAGATGGGTCTGCACCCTCCCCCAGTGGCACTGTTTAGAAACTTGTTGCTCTAGCCAGACGTTTTCTCTCTGCAAAATCTAGCAGTAGTGGTGACATCTCCATGCATTGCATCTTGTGGTTACTGCCTGATAATATATATATATATGCTAATCCATCTTTTTTCCCCACAGAAATCCGGGCTGTCCCCCTGGTTACCAGTGAACGAGGCAGATTTGAGGATTTGAGTGTGCACTTTCTGACAGACACAGAAGAAAGGGAGAAAGAGCAGCTACTAAAAGACTACTTGATAGTGATAGAAATACCAGTGCAAGGCTGGGATCATGGTACAACTCATCTAATTAATGCTGCAAAGTGAGTGTTATTCCTGTTTCCTCAACATTATCTTGTTCATGGAGGTGGGAGAAGCCAGGCAGCCCAGTGTAGTTCCTTCAATTCCTTCATGCTTCCATGGTAGCACATGTTTACCCTCTGAAATACAAAATATTTGCATTACTATTAACATGCTTTAAAGTGGTATGAGCTCAGACCAGCCTTAAATTTAAAGGCAAAAATGTCTTCAGACTTAGCAGGCTGAAACTAATGTTTTAGAAGAGTAAACCCAATGGATTAGTTTCACTGACTTTTAGATTATGCAGGAGGGTGGCTGAAAACTGGTTAAACCCAGGAACTAATTAGACCAAACTCTTGCACTCTATGTAAGGGTACATAACATAGAGGGCAGTTGGTGCAATTTTGGCTGCCCTAGAGAAAGTACTTGTTGGTATGTTCTCGGCACAGATGCCTTGACACCCCGGGCTGTTGTGGTGAGGCAGTTAGCAGGAAGCTGTGGCTGGTGGAGGAACTGGCATCTGCAATTGTCCTCCTGACAGTTGAGCATCAGTAACATGCAGGGGCAGCTGGTGGTACCCATTGGCTGCTCACATTTAGGAGATACTGTCAGTGGTGTCCTCTCAGTCCCTTCACAACCGTGGGAGGGAAACAACTCCTTGTATCCTCTGTCTTTGCTTCTATTACCACACAGTGAGGTGTCTTTATGCTGTTGGGTGGTACTGGTTTAGAGGACTTGAAAATTGAAGTCCTCCTACCCAAAGGATGTATGCATACATAAAGAGTAGCAACTGAGCTTCCCTGGTCCCACTGTGTTCAGGAGTATTACCAGTAACGCTAACTTCTCATCCTACCAACTGTGGCATGGTGAAGCTCCAGTGTGGGATTTTCCCTGCAGTCAGTGGCAGAGTAGAGATGGTGTGATGGATGCTGGCATTATACAGGCCACACTGAAGCCCAGTAGTTTGCTTGAAGAATTTTGCTGGTAGATACAGATGCAACAGGACAAATCCAGGAGCAGATTTCCTGATAAACTGTATCATGAAATGCTGAGCTCACTGTAGGAAAGGCTTGTTCTTAGCATGGGCTGGTAAAGAAAGGGGTCTTCTCCTCTCACCTCTGCTCAGATGAGCACTGGTCTTCAGAAGAATTCAGGATTTGGAGCGCTTTTATTTTCACTTCTGAGACTTTATCCATGTTCTTCATGCAAACAGTTTTCAGAAAGAGAACCCCCATCTAGAAAATCCTTTTAAGAATACTTCTGTTTAGCACCAGGTCAGACCTTTTCTTTAGATGTGAAAGTCTCCGATTGACATCACTGAACACCTGTTTTAAAAATTATTTCCATTTACAGCAACAGTTTAACATCCTGGTTCTTCTAGCTGAGTAATATGGATGTGCATTAAATCTACATTTCCTCCCCCACCATCTGCCCTTTTCAACCACTGATGCAATCGTCTCTTTTTGTCTGTCAGGTTAGATGAAGGCAACCTACCCAAAGAAATAAACCTTGTGGAAGATTACTTTCAACTGGTCCAGCATGAGTACAAGAAATGGCAGGAAAACACTGAACCTGCTAGAAGAGAGAACTGTTCCAGGAACAAACAGGAGCTGTCTTTGTCCCAGCTCTCCCTCTTACAGGTGAAATGTGAAACGCTGAACTGCCCTTTCTACATGTCTGTGAACACCCAGCCCTACTGCCACGAGTGCTTTGAGCGGAGGTCCCAAGGAAGCAAAGGAAGAAAGCAGACCTCCAAAGCAGCATCTGAGAAACTGAAGGCAGCTGGGTCAGGCTCCTCCCATGGGGACATTTGTGAACCTGGAGGATGGACACCCGAAGGGCCTGTGACAGGGCCTCGCTCTGCGCCTCCAACTGCTCCCAGCCTTTTCCTATACAGCGAGACTACGGCCATGAAATGCAAGACACCGGACTGCCCCTTTACGTTGAATGTGCAACACAACGGGCTTTGTGAACGTTGCTACAACTCCAGACAGCTTGGTCCTTGCAACAACTTGGATGACGAAAGACATTTAGACTACGCTACGTGCAAGGTGTGCCATCAGAAGGCTAACAGAACCTTCAACGGCATATGCAGCACTTGCTTCAAAAGGTCTACTGAGCACTCCTCAAATGGCAGCCCTGCTTTCCAACCCACATACCACCAGAGATCCACATCTGACCCCTCCCAAATCTTGCAGAGCCTCCTCCAGCACTCCTGCCATCAGACCCCCAACAGCCATGGCGGGGAGCCCACGCCGCTGGCACTGCCTCCTGAGGAGAGAAGGGGCGGTAACCTCTGTAGGAAACCTGGCTGCAAATTTTTTGGGACATCACAAAATGAGGGCTTTTGCACGCTGTGTTTCTTTGAATACAGGGAAAACCAGGGTAAGTGGAGGTGGAGTGAACTTTGTCACACTTTGGCTGCAGATTGGCTTCCTTGAGCCATGAAGCTCTGGGTGCACTGGGTGCTAAAATGACAGGAAGTGATGGAAATAGTGTGGAGCAGAAGCAGCAGTGTGAGGAGAAGGTGCTTTTTTGTCTATTATTATCCCATTAAGGGACACATGGTAACAGTGTGGGAAATCTGAAACCCCTTGTAAAAGGCTTTCTGTTGGCTTCACAGAACCAAAAGTAGCTCAAGAGGGAGTGAGTTTTGATTCCACCCCAGTCTACTGCAGTCATGGTTTGGTATTGATTTTCTTCACAGCTAGACAAGTTGTAGGGATCAGTGAGGGAAATGCTATTGTACTGATGGTGCTGAAAACCAGCTATGTAGCAAGGCTTTTAAAAAATTTGGGATGAATTTGAAGATCTGTATCTGTTCTGGATGTAATAGGTATAAGACTCTGGAATAACTACTGAAGTCGCCTTGATAAGCAGAGCAAGGAGAAGTTGACTGTAGATAATGCATTTGTATTTTGAAGTAACTTAGGAGTGTATTAGTATGATTGAAATCCATATCATGTGCATGTGTGTGTTTAAAGGCAGGCTTTTGAAAGGTGATAGTCTGAATAAATCACGGCGTGAAATCTTCATCTTTCATGTTACTGTCATTGGGTATAGAGAATGAAAGGCACATGTACAAGAGAATTATTGCTTACCTCTTAAGACTGTTTCTTTGGTGACAAGTGAGCCAATGCTGCACTTCCCACATGCTTGCAAATTAGGGAACTTTTATGGCAGCTTGCTTATTTTCCAGCTTTGTTCACAATGTAATTTTTTCCTTCTGACTGTGGAATATATAATATTGCTTCATGGGAATAACAAATGTAAGGCACCTTTCCTATTAGATTCCATGCCACTGTACTTCCATTACTCCATGCACATGAAATGGGGAAGGCTGAAAGGGAAGTGTCAGGTTAGGTCACAGTTGCCATGCTGAAACCAAAGGTGAATTCCCCTTGACTTCAATGGGATCCAGTTTTCCCACTGAGGGCAAGTTTTTCCCAAATCAGATGTTTCAACAACTTCTGATATGAAAATCAGGCTGTGTTAGCTCCCTTGTTTATGTAACATGGAGAAAAGTGCATCAACTGAGAGACTCGTGATTGTCCAGACCCCATGTTAGTGGCTAGATGATTTTTTTTTTTTAAAATTTTTAAATCAGGAAGCTTTCTACAGTTGTTTTGTGTCTTCTGGTCTATTTGGCACATTCAAACTCCCCCTATCCTTACTTTGCATTACAGACAGTGCTTTGCTACGCCACCAGAGGAGACCTCAGAGGAAGTCCTCAGCAGCAGGTCAGGTGGGGACCTCCACTGCCACCTTCCAAAACACTGTGTCCTGCCAGAGACGTGACTGTGGCACCCTGGGCAGCACGATGCTCGAGGGGTATTGCCAGAACTGCTTCATTAAAGCCCAGAACCAGCGATTTCGGGAAGCCAGGAGGACAGAAGAACAGCTGGTGAGACAGACAGAAGTAAGTGTGAACTTCTCAATATCTTCCTCTTGTTTAGCACTGCACATTTTTCTCTTATGAGAATGACTCTGAATGCCTACCAGAAAATCCTCAAATGACTGCATCCTAAGTGCGATATAAAGACAAGCAGAGAATCTCCTGATTTTTACCTGCTGCAACAGAGCAATGCTCCTAAAAGTCATGGATTGTTTAGATTGGAAAAGACCCTTAAGATCATAGAGTCCCCAAGTAAACCTAAAACCACCAAGTCCAAGTTTTTCTCCGTTTAGGGTTATCGTGGCCATGTTCAGTTTTACCTCAGCTGGGATTACACTAGCAATGTCAGTGGAAGCAATTGGACCAACAGCTGGGTTTTTTGCTGGTTGAGGAGAGATTTTCGGGCTTACCCTTAGAGCGATGCAATTGCATCAAGGGGTTTAGTCTGCTTCATGTTGCCTTATTCATTGAGCCCATTACAGATTTTCTTTGGTTTAGAGTTTTGGGGTTTTTTATTTGGTTTGTTTTGGCCCTTTTAGAATTGAGATTTAACAAAGATAAAAACATTTGTTTTGTAAGGAATGACAGAATGTGTGATTTTCTCTGTTAAAGGCTCTTGGTATTGTACTTCTCACAAGAGTCCTATGTCCGCAATGCACCCCAGGGGCTACCTATACAAACCATGAACAGAGCTGAAAGTAAATGAAAAGCCACTTTTGCTGCCAGCCCAGCAACTGACAATGTGTTTTAATGTTTTTCAAGAGAACAGAACAGCACAGAGATTTGCAGCGAGCAGCACTGAGTACCCAGAAGAGACAATGTGCTGTGGCTTCGTGTAGAAACAACTTGTCCTGCAGAAGCAATGACTTGTGCCCGGAGTGCCAGCGCCTTGGTCAGCTTCCACCATCGGGGACTGCCAGGGACCCGGCTGCGGAGGAGCCCCCGAAGCAACGCTGCCGAGCCCCTGCTTGCGATCATTATGGCAATGCCAAGTGCAATGGCTACTGCAATGAATGCTACCAGTTCAAACAGATCTATGGGTAGCGGAGGGGAGGAGTTGGTAAAGAACAAGGAAGCCATGCCATCTACTTTCTTTACTGGAATGGTGCTATGTCCAAAACACTTAACAGTCCTGGGAGTGAGGGGGGTGGAGGGAAATATAAGCTGTCTGCTCACATTCCTGTTTGTTCCCAAGAACAGGAATAAATATCTACTTCCTCTAAACACTGCATACAAGGACTGCTGAGAAGGGCAGGTCACCTTCTGCACAGAGCTGTCATTCATGACTAAGCTTCTACAATGCATATTTAATTCTTGGACTTCCCAGGAGGAAGTGTGAAGCATTTTTGTCCAAAGAACTTCCTGATTCTACCTTGCTCAATACCTGCTCCTGGGCAAGGAACTGTGGTCACTCTCAGAGGTACGGGAGCTCTTTGTGTTTGCGCACATCAGTCAGAGGCAAGTCTTTCCTGAGAGGGATCCCCCAGGACAGGCTGATGCAACTTGCAGTTGATGTCTGAAGAAACTTACTTTGGGTTGCCCAAGTCCTTGCTGGTGTTCAAATAGTTTGGCGTCGAGGTGGGAGCTCCCACAGTCATTCAGGGTGGTAATGGTGAGGGATTCTGTGTTTGCAGAGCCTTCCTCAAACTGCGGCCAGAAAGAAGACTAGGAACGGTCTGCTTCTTTAACGTTCTTAACCTCACAAGCATTTAGATCCTTTCCCAAATCCCAAGATAGCTGGAAAGACAGGTGATTACAGAAGTAGCTGTCATGAGCACATGCATGTGATGGGAGAACTGAATCCGGCTGTTCCCTACTCATACAGAAGGAATTGCATCCAACAGACAAAAACCCACCAAAGTTCTTTGTCTTCAGCTTCAGTTCTCAGACTGGAGCAACTCTCTCTTCTCTTGCATTGTGACTGTTAGGAATATGTGTGGTGCTCTTTGTACCCCACCTGCCCTCCACCATTTCTGTCACACTTCTTTCCTTTATCCTTAAGGTGATTCTGTTCTTGTGCAAACATCTTGGAGCTTGCTAACAGAGTGCTTTAGGGTTGAGATATTACTCCTAGAGTTCACGCATCCACTTCTCAATCTGCAATACTTTCTGTAGTCACCTTGCCTTTATCATTGTTCCTGATACCTGCTTCTCCTTTCACACCTTTTAAATGTTCAGCATCTGTTTTGCTGCTATGGTTTTGGAGGTGATACATCTTCTAAGTTCCCTCTCAACTTTAGAATCTTTTCTAGATATTAAAAAAAAAACTTTTTAAAAAGCAAAATAAATAAATAACTCAGTAGTTATTTCTGTTAAATTTTATATATTTTGTGAACCATAATGTGAACATATGTTTTATTACAATATTTATATTCTCTGAAACAATGCAACTTGAAATTTGCACAGCAAGTATTTTTTATGTGTATTTACTCTTTATACTTAAATGTATAATTGAAAAACATTCACTGATATAAAGAAATAAATTATTGAAGGATTGAATTTGCTATTTTATATTGATGAGAGAGCACGGTTGGGCATGGGACACTCTGAAGAGAGTATTTCTATTTAGGACCACTATTCAGCATGTTACCAATTGCTCCCTGGTTCAGACAATGTAGCCAGGTGCTTTGAGGAGGTGACAACTTGCCTCTGCATTTTATCACCTTACCTCATCATCCTCTTGGGAAGACCTTTTGGTATCATGGGACACCCATGCAATCAGTGTGCATAAGGAGTTGGCTCCTGTGGGTGCAGAGCATCTTCAGTCCCCAGAATCACAGAATTACTGAGGCTGGAACAGATCTCCAAGATCACCAAGTCCAGCCTATGTCCCAACACCCTGACATCAGCTACACCATGTCACTGAGCGCCACATCCAATCTTTCCTTAAACACCTCCAAGGATGGCGGCTACACCACNTCGGCCAGTTATCAACCAGTAACTATCAACCAAGTATCATCTGGTTATCAACCAATAACTATCAACCAAGAATTATGGATGAGGGATAGTAAGGATGGTGTAGGAAGAGGCTGCCAGGGAAACTAAGCTAGACTGACTTGATTTTGCTTTCTTCAGTCATCCATCAATTATGCCAGGGATTCCCAATTGACATCTCTTGAGTGCAACCTTGGGAGGTGGTGATGGCAGCAGGTGATCCCCACCTCTACCCAGGCACACATGCAGCCCCAAAAGCACAGGCCAGCCCTACCACCTCCCCTCACCAAGGGACAGTGGGGAAGCCCCTCACCTTTCAATCTTGGCATCTGGGTTGCTCCATAGTTCCTGAAAAGCAAGTTGCTAACTGCTACTCGAAAGACTACTTGAAAGCAGTGTTTTCTTCTCATCCCTAGCTCAGCCTAACCCAGCGCCACTGCCAGGGGATTCCTGCACTGTAATGCTCCTGCAGCGTGACATAAGTATGTCTGTACTGGCACTCAGGTATTTCAGACCTCTGCCTAGACAGGCAATACCCTACCCTAACATCATGACTTCTAGGCATTTCCCATGATCTGAATGAAAAAATGAGTCAGGGCTGCAAACCTCCCTGTGCAGTCTGGAAAGAGGACCCTCTCCTAAGAGGCTGAGATCATCAAGTCATCAGCTTCTCTCTATCCTGATTAACTCTTTAATATCTTCCAACTGTTCAGGAGCACACCTCAGCACATGCTTCAGTGCTTTCCCAGTTGAAACCATGTAAATCCTAAGTTCCTGAGTACTTTCTGTCATATTTTAGCCAGTCCTTGTAATTCCCTCAGCTTTCTAGCCCATGCTCCTGGATGCCTGTTCACTTCCCAAATGCGCACTGCCCTCCTTACAGTTTGACTCAGCGCCCTCTGGACCCATGTACCCCTCCTTTTTCAGCATCCAACCTAGAAGTCAGCGTATTCCTTAGGGCAGAGCCTGCTGGATCTACCAACACGATCTCTAGAACATATTTATCTTTTTTGAAAAACAACTCTCTATTTATCCCTACCCTCCTTCCCCTCTTTACAACTCATGCAGCTCACATGTCCACCCAATTTACAGAACTTCTGCACCAGGTGCACACCTCGATGCTGAAAGAGTGGGCGAAGACTGGGAAGGATGACTCCACCAGGAGATGGAGGCAGCTCGTGGCATCCAGCCTCATCAGCTATCAGCTCCTGCTCACTGAAAAGATAGAGCCTCCATCATGACACCTTAGTGTCAGGAGACTGATTAGCTCCAGTTGCTGTTGACTGCAACTTCTGCAGAGAGGAAAGATTTCAGATTAAATGCCCCAGGTCCCACTTTTTTTCTCTGCTGATTTCTGGGCCCATTACTCATAACTGTGAAGTCACGAGGCTTTTCTCATTCTGAAGCTCCTATGTAAATGAGTGCCCAGGCTGTCTCTTGTGATTTGGTTGTGTGGGAACATTAAAGCTAGTAGGACCTTTATTTCTAAAATACTCTGGTATTTCCCTAATGTCCTCAGGGGATTTTGACCCTCTGATGCTTTCCGCTCTTTGCCAGACAGCTCTTCAAGTTCATGTATTTTTTTCCTTCCTGTTCTGCAAGGGAGAGTTTTTATTTGGATTCTCCCTTTTTGTGACCACTTCTGGAAGTCTCTTTGCTAAGTTGCAAATCTGTCATAGCCAGAGATTCTTTCCTCAGCAGAAAGGCAAAACCAATATGAAACAATTGGCTTAATGATTACTTGCAATCCACTGAAATTCCTTATACTACAGTGCAGGAAGGGATTGATGCGCAGGCTGTGCTTACACATTCATTTTGTTTGGGGAAGGAATAGTTCTAGGTGATTATATGATGATCTAGGTGATTATCTAGGTGATTATCTGACTATTATCTGTGTTTCTGGATTTCTCAGTGATCTAATCACCATATTAACGTAACTTACAATGCACAAAAGAAAGCACTTTACTACTACATTTTCAGTGTAGAGAGAATGTAGATTTAATTTTTGATACTTCAGTGGTCTGCCTAGCAAGTTTTTGGTGTGATCTGAAGAACTTAACAGCCACTTAACAGGTTCAGGAGCACCAGACAGCATGTACTGTGTTAGATCAAAACATATTAAGCTACTGACCTAAGTATGTATCTCAGGAGCCCCAGGCAGGACTCTGTGTGGTCAATGGTTTGCAGGGAAAGCAAGAATGGAGAGTCCCTGCTGTTACAGTCTCAGGTACAGTCTACCATGTTCTACATTTACATAGAAGGGAAAGGCATCATATTTATGGCCTGTGAGCGATCTGCCCATCCTTTCTTCCTGCACTTGTTTGGCCCCATCCCCATCCCATACAGTACTTCACCTCTCTCAGCACACTGGAAGAGAAGCTACCTGCAGGTAGAGGGGACCCACAGTCTGCAGTGCTACTCCTTTGCCGCGGGCAGACCTCCTGGGTGAACTGTGCCTCTCTGAGGTTGTCATCAAGAAGTAGTTATTTAAGTAAGGATGTATTATTTGATAAGCTGTTCATGAGTTGCTTGCCATGCAGCTTGGTGTACAGATTCCAGCAGACTCACTGGTGGCCTGGAAGAAGTAGGAATGCAATAAATGTAAATAAAAAACTTTTCATAGAATCACAAAATAGTTTGGGTTGAAAGGCACCTTTAAAGGTCATCTAGTCCAACCCCTACAGTAAGAAAGGACCTCATTAATTAGATCAGGTGCTCAGAGACCCATCCAGCCTGACCTTGAAGGTTTCCAGCGATGGGGCATCTACCACTGCTCTGGGCCAGAGTTTTACCATCCTCATTGTAAGAAATTTCTTCCTTATATCTGGTCTGAATCTACACTCTTTTAGCTTAAAACCATTACCCCTCATCCTATTACAACAGGTCCTGATAAAAAGTCTGTCCCCAGACTTTTGTTGGAGTCAGTGTAGACCTAGGAATGACTTCATACCTACTTTTTATGTGATTGATTAATCATGAGTGATAGCCATTTTGTAAACCATCTTTCATCCTGATGTTTCTGCATGTGCTAAAGACTGTCCTGATCTATACGATCCCATTCCCTAGAAGTGTCTAAAATTGATTTAAAAAGGAAAACAAAACCTTTTTCCTACAAAACCCAGAGCTGTAGATTGGCCTTTTTTTTTTTCACTAAAAGTTAAATCACCCATATCTGTCAGCTATGGCCTTTACACCAACAATGATAGGAATAACAGAAAAGGCAGCTCACTGATCAGGATACATACAGAAAAAAACATGAAACCAAAGCTCTTCGGAGATGCAAAGGAGTCTTTCCTGCCTAGGACTGGAATACTCAGCTCTAAGCTCCTCTTCCAAAGAGCTGCTATCTCAGACCTGGTAGTTCAGATGCCCAAGATGAGGATTTGTTTGAGAGTCCTGCTGAGACTTTGGCACCAGGGAGGCCTCTGAGCACCTCTGCAGCATGAAGATGGGGGGACAGACTCACCAGAGGGATCCTCAGTACCTGAGGATTTTACTGCCAGAGGGGCTGAAGGACTTCAGGCAGTATTTGAGGAGGCCTGTGAAGATTTAAGTAGCTTCTAGGTGTTAGTTATACGTGGTTTGGATGTAAATCTCCAAAAATTCATGCCAAGAATAACTTTGTGCACATGGGTCCATGAGACCACAGTGCATGACATTAGCTTGCACATCCAGTGCTTGAAAAATAAGTGCTTCAGTATGAGGTATGATGCATCTTTTGTTCAGGTGAAAGACACAGGGGAGCAGTGACTGCATAATATTATCCCACATACTCAAGCAGGTCATTGTGGTGTAATATGCACAGCACCAAATAGAAAACCACAACACTGAACAGTTGCAATTTCAGTTCATATTGAATTGCCAAGGCCCCTTAAAATCCGGAGTTAGAGGTACAGGTGCCTTTACATCCAAGAGTTCCATTTCTTGGGTGCTGGCATTTAACACGCAGTGCAGCAAACCTGGCGTTGGCGGGAGCAGTTTCAATGGGCTAACATAAAGTCGTTCAGTCATTTCTGTGCTGATGCTTTCTCCCACGTTGGTGATAAATAGCGATAGCATCAGCCCTTGCCTCGTTCAGAAGGGTTGTCCCAGCTGTATAGGAAGACAGACAAAAATGTTTGGAAGTGGCTTAATTAAAGCTGCTACCACATTAACTCCCCTTTCCTTGGTCACCTATGGTTATTTTGGAGAAGACTACCACTGGCTCTAACATGGGTTATTCCTCTGACTGTACAATTTAGTGGGACATATTTGGATGTACCTCACAGCACAGCTCTCTTCCTGTATGAGCAGTATCACTTCTCAAGCTGCAGCTGAGCTGACTTGGTCAGTCCCCTGTGATCCAGCAGTCAACTATTGCTGCCAGCTGACCAGAGCCGTGTCTGTCCTACCACTGCCTCCCAGGCAAACCAGCATCCTTGCAAAGGGCTCTCGCAGCCCTTTTACATCAAATAGCTGCTGTAGGAAACCTAGTCAGCCTGGTGGGATAGCCTCTTATTTGTCAAGATGAATGTCTATTGTAAAAAAAGCCTGTATGTACACACACATATAAATATATAGTAAAAAAATAAAAAGTATTTAATATCTGTCAAACAGAAACCTATAATAAGAGCAAGCAATTTCACATGGGAGTTTTATGATGACTTCTTTTTGTACTAATGTTAATTTTTAAAAAACTCCCTGTGTCTAATATTGAAAGACAGCCTACAGTATGCTATCGACTACCTCCTCCTCCAGCCTCATTGAAGTGAATAATATTACCTACACAACCTCTCCTCACTCCCACCACCCTCAATCTCTGATAGCAATAACTCTTTTTGTTATTACTTTGGCTTATTTTTTTTTCTCCCCATTCCATCCTTTTTTTTTCTTAAGCTGTAGTACATATCCATGGTGTTGGGCAGGAAGTCAGATTTCCTCTGGTGAATTACTAGGAGGCAGGAAACTTAGGTTTTGTTCTCTGGTTGTGGCTCCATGTCAAGGGATTCGTGTGAGTTCATACGAATGCACATCGTGTTAGTCCAATTCCCAGCTGGTACTGTTTTTTTGGTTTGGTTTTGTTTTGTTTTTAAAGGGACTGTTCAGTGTCACATCACAAGAAGGGTTTAAAATCCCCTTCTCATTTACAATGTAAATCAAAACCATGGAGCTGGGGATACACTAGGATGAACTCAGCTCTGTGTGATAGTTTGTACTTTGAAACCAGTGCTTTTTAATACTAACTTCTCAGATATGCTGCTGAGTACAGTAGGGCAGAATTTGGTCACAGAATGAAGTATGGATTGCATAGATCACCCGGTCAGAATTGCCACTTACAAACATGACCTGTTGCAAGATTCAAAAACACTGAAAGATTAAATGTTGTTTCATTTCCTGTTGCCTGGCACCGGCGACAGAAGAGTGCGCACTGTAGTGACAGCTGGTAAACAACTTACTGCAAACTCCAGTAACATTTATACTTGTGTAAACCTTTAATAGTTCTATTGGCTTCTGCATCTTTACACCAGGTATTCCATAGGATAACTAGGATGGGGATTTGGCCAGTTGTTGTATAAAAATAGACTCTTCCTTTTATATGTTCTGGAGTGAAAGATGAACCTTAAATTGCTGCTGTTGCAATCCTCATGCCACAAAGGCATACCTGTCTGTGCAGACCTGGTTGTTAAGACTGTGCATTTCAATAGATGTATGTCTTGGTTGCTGGTTACAGCTTAACGGGAATTAGTCATCCTAGTCTTTGCTGTGGTCCTTAATGCACAAGCACTTAAAAGGCAAGACGAGTAGCCAAACTGATATTTCAGCATGATGGGTTATAGCTTACTTAGCCTGGAACTTATTACCTGCAATGTGGACAAGACTTATTTCTACTAGAGGGAAGAGTTCTCATTATTTTTCATTTACATATTAGTAACGTACAGTCTAACAGAAAAGGATGATATTGCATGGGTTTTCCACAATCATGTGCATCTCTAGACCAACCTACTTTTGCCTAGAAGAAAAAAAATCATCGTTTCCACAGTCTTTTTTTAAAAAAGGGAAGTTTGGGTTGTGGTGATAGTGCAACGAATGATGACCCCTGGCAGAACTGTTCTCTTTGAAGGATGGTGCCAGGTCAGGTGCTTGGAGGCAGGAAAGCCTGTGGTGCTCACCAGCTCTCCTGTGCATTTGAGTCATATCAGTAGTGTGCACCATTAAAGTTCAAAATGCATTACTCAGACCAGACGAGTAGCTCAGGCGCCATCAGGCTCAGACAAACCTGAGTTTATGTGAGTGTCAATTTTAACATATTAATCACCAGAAGATTCTTCTTCTTGCTTTTTCTTCCAGACACTCATCAGGGAAGACCTATTAAGGTGGAATTTCTTATCACTGGGATTTTACTATTTAAATAATCAACTTCTAGTTCAGACAGTTTGCTGTTACATCAGACCTTTAACCTTTGTTCATCTCACTTGTACTGGGACTACATCAGATTTCCACTCTGGGCTCTGCTATGCACTCAGTTCTCCTTAAAGTGGCACCTTTTTTTTGAGGATTTTGATTCTTCATGTGTCTGCACATTGTAAAGTGACTACAACCACAACATCATGTACAGTGTTGAGTTACCTCACTGTTACACGTCCATTCTCTGATCTAGGCTTATTCTCCTCTCCCAGAAGAGAAACCTGCCAACAGCTGTGACCAAAACCAAGCTGGTCTTCAATGTGCAGAGCTTTATCATACATTCCACTATGTGGCTATATGTTCACTTACACAGTGTCCACATGTACTGTAGATGGCACAGTATTTCCAGCCAAAAGCAACTCCCCAAGGTACCTGTGGTTTGTTTCTGCACCTCACCAAGGCTTCTGCCTCACTGCTCCCCAGCTCTCATATCAGCTCTCAGGTTGGGCATATTCGTCCACTCCCCAAGGCTTTGGAGAAAGCAAAGGTTGTCTCATTAAAGGTGCAAGTGAGATCTTTGCCTGCTAGAGCCCAAGGCCTTCACTGAGTCATTTTGCAAAGTCAAAAGTTGTTTCTGAGAATTCTGTCTCGCAGACCCAGCTGAGGGGCTTGCAGCTATGGGGCTCCTGCTGAAATGGTAGTTACCCATTTCAGAGACCAGTCAAGGACTTAGGCTGAGACTATTTAAATGTTAAACAAATAGGTCTGATTTATTAAATTGACAGGTAGATTCAGAATTGCCATTGATAAATGCACTGACTGCAAAAGGATCATCGAGCTCAAGTTAGTAATGCCTAGGTAACAACCAGTGCAGTCAGAGGTGGAAGCCTGAAGTATAGCTCTAATAGGTAATATAAATAAAAGGTATACCGTATAGTGAGGGTGTAGTTCTTACCAAGAAGGTGTCCCTCTCTTGGGTGGAGGAAGAGTACAGCCTGATGACCATCTCTGTTAGGCTTCAGTTTTCTCCCCTTTGAGAAGTGTATTCCCTTTGTGATTTCTACATCTTGTTTTTTTCTGTCCTTGACCTTAGCATGTTTTGGGTGGAGAGTTGAGTAACATAGTCATTTATGTTTAGCATGTAAACCATTAGGCTAATTACCACGCTCAGGGGCATAAACTTTAATATCAGTTTTGCTATTATTTAGGCAAAGATCTGCCCTAAACCACTCTGGCCTACAAGATTTATGTAAGAGTTGTTCGCTCCTGCTGGTTTAGCCAAAACAGGGAAATCTTATCTTCACAAGACTCTCTCCATCAGCTGTTTGGTATGCCAGCTTAGTGGATGTCCAGCCCCAGGGACAGCACAAGAATCTCATGGTCTAAGCCTTCCTCCCAAAGTGGCTAAATTAGTTGTATTCCAGTCTCACGGCAATCTAAGCTGTTATCCCACAAGGGTCACAAGTGCAGCTGGCTAAAAATTTTCCAGTGCCTAATGCTCCTCCTTTTTGCTTGTTGCCTTCATCTTGTGGATGGCTTCATAGAAATGCAGAAGTCTGGCCATGCTCTGCAAAGGGCTGACTTTCCGAATTTCACATTATTTACTCTTTTGAGTTAACAATGCTTTCTATTTGGAAATCACTTTGCATTAAGCTCTCATCAAAGTCCAGCAGGAAATACAGCAGTCATGGGCAGGTTTTCTCTCTTTTTTTATTCTCTGCAATGAAGGCTCAACCTGTAATTGTAACATCTGCAGTACAGCTGCTGGAACTGTGTTTGTGCCTAACCTCTTTTTATTAACATGCTCTTTGTGTTATGTTTCAGGGTGTAACTAAATATTTTCAGTTCTAGGGAATGTGTAGCTACATCATACCAATCGTGACTTATTTTTGCCTGGTTAAAAAGCAATAAGCTATTTAAAAATGCTAATGTATGAAAGATTGAATAAATCTCTGGTTTAATACTGCAATGATGAAAATTGCAGCAGCAGATGAAATTTACCCAGCAAAGCCTATAATAAACAGAAAGTAATCACAGGACATTACAGAGGTCAGCAAAACCAGATTATAACTTTGTAGGCATGTGGATTGAGTATTTAATCTATAAACTCTCTTGTTTTGAGCTGGGTGAAACAAAGACAAGTAGACACAAGAAAAAGTGCAAGCAAGTTCTTTATTCTGAAACTGCACCAGAGCACTCTAAAGATAGCATCAAGGACTATGTGGAAATCCCCTGGATACGTTTTGTAACTTTTTTTCTGGTGAATCTCAGGATAGTAAATACAAGATGCAAGGGTAAATGGATGACCACAACTGGTGTAGCCTGCATTTTGGTGTTCCACTTCTGCAGTGAAGACACTCAAGGTGGAATTTGTCTCTGTTTTCTTTCAGGTACTTCATGGGATATAGAGGAATCAGAATGAAACTTGCCTGAAGGGAGCCTGTGGAAGCAGATGCGTTTGTCTGCACTGACCAACAAGTAAATACTAAAGGTGCTTCATTACCATTGCCTGGGTTATTTTACCAGTGTTCTAGAAACGTATTTGAGTTGTCAAGTAACTCCCAGTTCAGGCAGAATATGTTCTCAAATGCAGTTTTATCAGGGCAGGGTTGTTTGGAAAAGTGTAAATGGCAAGTTACTTTACATCATTGCCAAGGACAACATATCCTCCACTTGCATTAATAATGCATGCAAGAAAACAAGATTATTCCTTTTTAGTCAATGGTAGTGCATCAAAGAACTACCCATCATTGATTTCTCTGTCTAGCAAAGCAAAACAACCAGGAAAAGTACCAAATTGCAATTCTCTGTACACTGCTTGCTGTGGATTGGTATGTTTACCTTCTTTGATTCATAACATATTTGAGAAGCACCAGGAAATTTGTAGCCAGTTTACACAATGATTAATGTTATAAACTGGGGGAAATAGATGACCCACATGTTTTCTCTGAGGTTTTCAAGGCTATCAAGGGAGATGAGAATAAACCGCTGTGAACAAGGAAGTTAAATGAGAAGCTCATCTACATGGCTTTTATCTATTTCTGGTGTGACTTATTGCCATAATCAAGGGATAATCATCTTTGCAGTGGAAACCTCTTCCTAATAAAGATTAATTTGTGACCTCTATGAGACCTGGGAAGTACCAGTAAAAAGACTTAGAATTGCTATCATGCAAAGAAGTCTCAGCAGTGACAAATACAGGGGCAAGAATCACCTTTTCTACTACTTTGCTTGTACATCCATGACTTGCATCATTCCCTTTTACCTCTGTAATGAACTGTGAACTCACATTGAGCTATTTCCCCACTGTTCCCCCTACACTTTGTTGTTCTTGGGATCGAATATCCCACCCTGTATTTGCCTGTATTAAAATGCATTTCTTTCAGTGGGACTAGTTTGCTAATCCATCTGCTTTACATTGTCTCGTTCCTCTGGATGTTTACAGAACAAGTTTCTCTCTATGTTTTGAATTTTATTATATCCAGAGGAGATATTTATCACCATTGAGATTAATTTGATGATTAAATAAATAAATAAATAAAATCGCATTTAGATTAGCCAGTGTCTGATTTTCCCTGCAACTTGGACTTGGGAAGATGTCCAAAATGTTCCTAAATTCATCCTTCTACAAATGTTCACATTTTGTTTTTTTAAACTGGAATTCCTTTTTAAAAGATCTAATCATTTTACACAGATCATTGCCTGTCAGTTCTGAACTGAAGAAACTTTAACTTGAGACAAAAATTGACCTAGGCATATAAGATACAGTATAGAGGCTTTCCAGTGTCATTAGCCTTTAGTAGTCCCTGTGTGCTCACCTAATCCATACGACAAACAAGCAAAGTCAAACCCTTGAAAAAGTCTCATACCAGGTAATTTTTTATGTCTACCCTCAGCTCAAACCACCCTATCTTCTGACACCTGGTGCTAGACTTTGGGGAGTTTCGATCCCTGTATGTGGGAGAGGAGTGCTCATGCTGTAAACAAGTCAGATGTCAAAAGAACAAATGGATGATACACAGGGTGCTGGGTTAGAGTTCAACAGTCAAGTTTTTGCCATTATGTGGCAATGCAAAAAGTTCCCTACTCCTACGTGTCTGCACCATTCACCCAGTTCCACTGCCATACTCTGGCTACTGAGCCGCTTCAGCACAGCTGAGGAAAGGATCTTTGGGTGCCTCTGGAAAATATGATGTTCTCTATTTTTCATTCTACTCAACTGACCTGTTGTACAAGGGCTAAACAAACTGCAAATACAAGAAAAAAAAATAAAAATCCTATATTAAGTAAGAGAAAACAATGTGCTGTTAGTTTCCTCCATCAGGTCACTGAAAACTTTCAGGAGGAAAGTGTTAATACAAGAAACCACAATTCACCTTTTTGTACCAAGACTTGCACAAGGACACAAGTAAAAGAACTTAGAAGTATATTTGCTATCGGGATAAGAAATGCCATGTAGGTGAGAATTAAATAGTTCTCATATTAGTTTAGGGGGGGGGGGGTGTTCTATAAATAATTAAGAGATTTTTAATTTTCTAACTAAAAGAAACTTAAAATAACAAATTTACAATAGACTATCATCATCCTCTATGCTGTGGGGTGCTTTGTGGTGACTACAGGTCAGGATGACCATACCTACACTTGCCTACTCTTGCCAACTCCTGGGGCAGGTTGCTGGGTCCCCCTTATCCAGCTCCAAGCCTCTTTGCAAGACAGCTCATCCTGGATTCAGGCTGTGCTCCAACATCATGTTTTCCATCAGCAGTCCTTCCCAGCAGAATGCCAGGCTTGGCACTGCTACACAGCAGGCAAGGTACGCGACTGCACACCTGGATAGAGAACTGGGTAGCCTATCCCCAAAGAGGAAATTAAAAGCTCTTGCTGTAGAGGGGATATTTCTTTCTCTGGGGTTTCTGGCCCCACTCAGTGGTGAGCTGGTGTTGGAGCTTGCTTTGGAGGTAACCCAAGGAAAGCCTGTTAAGGCATTTTCTCAAGAGAAATGTTCTTTATCTTGGATTTCCATGTTTCCATTTTTCTCCAACAGATTCGGGCCTGACAGGTCTGAAGAGGATTTTTTCTCTCGGGAGGCTGTCTGGGGACAGTCTAAATGTCACTTTTACAAACAAGTTTGTTTGCAAAGAGGGGATTTCCCATTTGTGACTACGGGAGATTACCACATTGCCTCTTTAAAAAGAGTCAATTATCAAGAAGAACAGCACCAGCCGATTCTCAGGTTCAAGCTGGTGGGCATAGCTTTGGTTCATACCAGTGTCCAGGTGCTCAGATAGTTTGGTCATGCTGGGAAAGCAACAGCTCACCACTGTGCAGTGGGCACCCAGCCACCTCACCTTTAGCAGAATTTCCTTTTCTTTCCTCATCTCCATGTATTTTATACACCAGCAAACACGAGTGCAGCTGCTTTACCCTGAGGTCTGCATGTTTGTAAACTGAGGCAGCTCTTGGCAGGGCACTCACTCTGGCAAAGACATCCATCCTTGCACAGAAATACCCCAGACAGTCCCTGGGTGCAGGAGACAGAACTTTGGGTAATGCAGCATGACCAAGGCAATGTGGAAAGGCAGGAAAGTTGTCTCTTTACAGATTGTTTTCACCCCAAAATAATGCAGCTTCCATCAGTTTCCCCCTCACCACAGAAAATACAGCCCAGAGTCTTTAGGATGTGTGGCAAAACCTCTTGAAATCTCTTTGCCTGATGCTTCCTAAACACAGAATCTTGGGGTTTTTTTCTTGGATTTTGTCATATTTTTTGTGAATTTGGAAAACAAATGTCTCAGAAAGTCCCCAGGCAAGTGTGTTTCCAACATGGAAGGAAGGAAAGAACACTCCATCTGTGTGTCTCCTGCCTGGCCCAGCTATTCATCCCTACCCAAACGGTGCGCTGGAGTGTGAGCTAGGTGTGAGTTTCTAACTCTGACACCATACCAGCCACTCACAAGGACATAACTTTTTTTGCCATTAAATTCTGGTTCATCTGTCTCAGGTTTTCTCAGAATGATTCTCTAGAAAGCTGGAGGTGCAAGCATGGACAGATACATTTATAAACTGCACCAGTCGCTTGGGATAGACCAATGTGCAGAACTGTGCTTAGCCTTGCTAACAGCAAATGAATCAGGGTGTTTGTGCTCTAAATATTTCCAAGCTTTGAAATTCCCTTGAAATGGGAACTGGGATTACAAGTTTAAGACAAAAAAAAAGTATAATTAATTTTTCCTGATAAATTGTGATCAGAGTGAAGGAAAACAAAGCAGAGGGTTTTGTTGTTTTGGTTTTGGGTTTTGGTGGGATTTTTTGTTATTTTGTTTTGGGTTTTTTTAACAGAGCAGTTTATCATTGTAAAATTATCTCTGTCAAAGCATAAGTGTTTTGCAGCATCATTATACATAATTTCAAAACCTTAACATTAAGTCACTACCTGGCAGAATACAATATTACTGAAAGGCTGACTAAAAAGGACAGGGTGTATTTACATTGCACCTTGCTTTCCTCCATAACTAACGTAAGATACTGAACCAAAGAATTCACTGAGAGAAAAGTGAAGTCTTAGAATGATTTATCTAGTCACTAGAACTGTTTCTCACGTAAAGGTAATAAAAAGGCAGCTTCTCACTAAATAACAGTGAGAAACAGGAAAAGATGTCTCACCACACCCAGAAACTTCTCTTGCATAGTCACAGAACAACCTGAGTTTCCTGAACAAACGGCAGGTGATTTTTATCAACCTTCAAATACCCATTTTTGTCCTCATACTTGACTAACTTAATCAAGGACCACGTGTGAAAATCTTAACAAAAAAAAAATTCCACCCATAAATCCTCACCCTGACTGGACAAGTCTGTCCTCCATGCCCAGCAGCAGTGTGGTGCATGGGCTCATCTCAGCAGAGGGTGTTCCCCTGTCCCACCTCCTCCACCCCTCCAGGCATGCAGCAGTAGGTGGGATGCTGTACCACCAAGCTACCTAGCAGCTGCTCTACTACTGCTGCTTGGACCCTTTCCAGAATCCTCTATCCAGAGGACTATGAGTACAAACGCCTATTTGATGTCATTTTTATCAATAGCCACTTGAAAATAATGAGGGATTTCTTCAAGAGATGTCCCCCTCTTTTCCCCTGGGTATTAATTACGCATACTCCTCCCCACTCCTTGTCAGTGAGACACAGAGGAAACCGGGCACTGATGATGGCTTATCTGCACAGATTTCATGTGACTTGTCATCACAAGACAGAATTTGTTAGATTGTGCAGCTATTTTGCTAAACAAAGTGGTTTATTCTCATTTCCGTCACTTAATTAAGTTTTGGGGTTTTTTGTTCAAAGTATAGGATTTCCAGAGATATGTGTTTTAAAAACAAATTGTGCCAACTTTTAGATGATATCTCTCCTCTCTGAAACCTCAGTACTGCAAAATCTATGTTGGAAGTATATCATGATTCATGCAATCTCTTCCTTTCCCACATGAAAATAGTTCTTTTTCCTCAGGTATTTTATCTAGGTGCTTTTCACATGTCTGTGTGCCTTAGGTGCAAACACTTGTACATAAGTCTCAGTTTTACTTTATTTCAGTTCAGGATGAGTTGGTTTAGACACAGTTCTTATCTCCAACTGCATCTCTCTATGCAACATGAAAATATTGTTGTATTCTTCCAAAATATCACAGGTACTTCCATCCATTTCAAAAGTGAGAAGGTGCAAGATACAAAGCAGGCCTTCGGCTGGAGCTGCACAACATCCACGTTTGTCTGATGTCCTCAAATGATTCCTACTACTCCACCATCTTCCAGGGACTGTCAGTTCTTCACAGCTTCACAGCAGACACAGTCCCCCATCTTCTCCAGTATCTCTGTCTCCACTTCTGTGCTTTGCAATTGCAAAGGCTCATTGCTGCCTGACCATGCTGGGACCAGGCTGGGTGTGCTGAGGACACTGAACCAGCCAAGGCTTCAGGGCAGTACCCTTGATTGTCACAGCCGCCGTCGTGCAGTGAGAGTGCCACCACAGTGACAGCTTACAAAAGTTTCCTTGTGGGTAGATTCTCCCTCCCAGTTCCTCTTCTAGCCATTTTTTGCCTCCCCCTTGCTTGTCACAGACTCCTCCTGCCTGTTTGGCCAGTGGCCTGCCTGCTGCATTTCATCTTCCTCTCTGCAAACAAGCCTGTTACTCCATGCCCAGCAACCATCCCAGTCTGTACCAACTGCCTGGCTTTCCAGTGTGTGATTTTTGTTGTCATACCCCTCACACCACAGACACCCTGTGAAGCACACAGAACTTCATGGTGGCTGCCTGTCTCTGCTGCCTCTCAGTGCTTCTCTGCCTCTTTAAGAAGGTATCACATCATGAGCGTTTGTGTTTTTTCTAGGTGTTTATTTAGGACTGCTTGTTGCATAATGAAGAATCTTTCCACAGAGTGATTAGCAGCCTACCCAGTATTTTTATTCACCCTGCACCTAGGAGCACACCCAGGCTTTGGGCTTCATGCTGAGCTATTTACAAGTTTCACTGCCATTGTTTTCAGTGGAAGGGGCTGAAGATGTGCTTATGTTCTGGGGAGGGCCATGGGAAGGCTAGCCCAGGGTGAGCTGCCTCTGTCCCCTCACTCCATGTGGGACAGACCGAAGGGGTTTCATTACAGCTGGGTAAGGCAGGACTGGCTCTTGTACCAACTGACTGCACCCCCATGTTTTGGAGAATGCGTGCAACCTCACCTTGCCTCTTGCTAGCCAGAACAGCCAGTTCTGCAGCTGCCGTGGCGTAAGACACTAGGTTTTATTTCTAACATGGACAATGCTACCTAATGATAATTAAAGGAAAAAATATTCTCTAGACTTCCCAGAGTAACAATCTCATCATCTGTAGTCCTCTAGAGATGTCTTCTGTAACTATCTTTTCTGAGGCATCACCTCCCCAGAGGCATGAACATGTGCTTTCTCCTCCTCACTCACCCAACTGGCAGCACGCCTGCACATGTCCCATGCAGTCAGCAGCCTGCATGAGTCCTTCAAGAGCTCCTGTGCTCTGCTTAGGTGATAAAAGCTAAAAATGGTACAACAGCTTGAGAGAATTTTTCCCTAAAGAACCACTTCCTGACATTAAACAATATTGTAGGTTTTTTTCTTTTCCTCCATGTCCCCTCCATTTTATAAAAGGGGCCTCCTGGTCTTTCCACTGTCTGTTGAAGGTAGAGAAAAACACCAGAAGCCTCAGTAACTGACAATCATGCACTATGAAGTCCAATAAAATATTCAAATGCCACAGCAATGAGCAAGATATATCTATGTCAGTTATAGCTCACCCTTCAGACCTTCATGAGAAATGTGAACCATGATTCTGTCTAAAAGCAAAAAAGAGGGATGATGCACTTTAGATGAATTAGGAAAACAACCCATACTTGCCTGAGCACTTTATTTATGGACTGCATTGTTGTCAGCTTGAAGGAGGCAGGTGGTTGGTGACAGCTTTCCCAGTGACTGGTGTCACTTGGAGGTTCTCAGGTTCCAACCCATCACTCTGAGGACTGAGTTACCAGAACAGCAGCGGAAGATCTGTCTACTACACTCATTCATTGATTAAAACTGCAAAAGAAGAAGATCAGAGAAGAATCTCTTTTCTTCTTAAACTTCATGCAAATTTCAGTGTTGAGATTGAAAGTGACCCAAACAGCCATTAATATTCTTACTGTCCCCAGGGGCACCACCAGCCAGGAAAGACGCTGCTAATTACACATTTCAGTTTTCCTATAAAGAAGGCCCTAGAAAATCCCACTGTTACATACTGCCTCTCTACCTGCATCTTTATGCCTAGACATCCTGAGGAAGCTGTCACCTCCAGCTGCTTGCAGAAAGCCATACAGAACTGATATGGCTTTTCCTGTGGCTTGAAATCTTCCATTGCCATCCCTTCAAATCCGAGTGCAAGAAGTATGCCAGCATCTGGGTTAATACCAAAGCTTCCTGGCATCTCTTTGGTTCAAAACTTTCTTTATACCTTGATTGTTTGTGGAACAATCTGATACCAAAGATAGAAAATGCTTGAAACTAAAAATATAGAGCAGCCATGGGTATTGTGTGTGGTTGAATAAGGGGAAGTACTTGACCCCGTGGTGCCCTGTGTTCCAGATGAGCAGTCCTGAGCCTGTTGATTCAATATCTGACAGTTTGCTTTTTCATCAGTGTACATCCTTGACGTTGTGTTTCATATCTCTAAATAATAACTTTATATAAATATTTGCTGATGAGCATTCATGACAGCTGCTAAAGGTATGCAGAACAAACTGTATGTACCCGTGAGGAGCAAGGTACAGCTGCTGCAGCACGTGTAACGTTCACTACTTTCACCACATGGAGAAAGGAGGAGGAGGTGAACAAAGCATTCATTGTGTGGTGAGAGGAAACAAGGGCATTTCACTTCAATTTTTACTACCTAGCATTTATATTAATCCTTTCCAGAGGTCTATCTGTGAATAAGATGGTTTTGTGGGCTTGGGGGGATGCAAAGCAGATCTTGAGTGTCCCACAGTTTTCCTATATAACAAATTGTTTAATTTACCAGTGTTTCAGTTGTTGGGGTTTTTGAATAGCATTCCTGGTAACACTGCTCTGTTTAACAGTTTTATTTACTAGATCAGGTATTTGAGATATTCTATAAAAATATGTACTGTATGTACATACCTATTTCTGCCTCCTAGTCCTGATGCAGCAAACAAAAGGCACCATCATCCCCTGAAGGTACAAAGAGAAGATGATGGTTGGAGCTAGGCTCGTAGCTAGCAATTTCTAAAAAGATGTTCATAACCACAACTAGCTTTCTGTTAGGCATCACAGTGAGTGGTTTCATCAAAGACTGACTAAACAGGGATGCAAGATCAACTTGATGGACTCTTAAGTTATCCCCCGTTTCCCCATTTTAGAATTTGCATGAGTCCTGGTCCTGTTATTAGCCAGAACCCTGGAGACTTACTGGCAATCAACATATGGACAAAAACTTAATAAATAAATTAACACTCAGCTTAAAAGTCTCTAGAGTACACCTTTGTAACTCCTTATTTGCATCATCTGAAATTTATACTGATTTCTATTGCCATGAAATTAATAAAAGCTTTTCTAAAAGGTTTTGCACAATTTTTATGAAGTCTTGCAAATTCGTAGTCACCAGTTTCACGTGATGTAACCTGGGCAAAAAGCCTTCCTTTTACCAAAAGACTAAGATGAAGCTAAAAATTGGATTAAATTACTTCATCCCAGATAAATCTCATCCCAGCCTCTCCCAGGTGACCCCAGTTTTGTTTTGAATAATGTTTGTTTTGAATAATTTTTTTTTAATAACCTAAAATCAAATCTCACTGCTGAAGCAGTAAAAAGGTATAGAAAAAAACCACATATATATTCTTCACTTGGGAATTTGCTACAAGATTTTGAAGACAATTGTCATGGTAAACAAGATACACCAATCCCTCTTTGTGAGCCAGTTGTTCTGGCAGCTATTGCCTGACCTGCCTGCCATTCTTCATCACTGTTTCTTCTTAACCCCTGGCATTTCATATCATAGTCCCCATCAGTAACTCAGCCTAGCCAGGCAATGCTCTTCTGGGATACTCCAGTGATTAACCCAGTGCTTTATCAAGGGCTTACATGTCACTGTTTTATGTCAAGAAATAGGCATATAATATGAAGATTTTATCAGATATGGATACAGAAGCAAATATTTCTTATCACTGGGCACTCTTCCTAATGCCTGGTAACTGGGACGCAGCATTGCTTCGGATCAGGCAGAACTGCATTGAAATTCTACTCCACTCTTAAGATGAACCCACAGTTTTTACATTTTAAATGCAAAAGAAACTGTTAAAACCTTTATATTTTAAAAACCTACTCTTTCTGATCTATGTAGAAACAAAAAAAAGCTTCTCTACAGGGGGAAAAAGAATTCCTTGAAAAAAGTAATTTAGTTGCCTGGCCAAGAATGAGATAACTCCATGAACTGTAGGTGGAAAAAACTAGTCATGCTGAAGACAGTCTGTCTGTAAGGCTAGGTTTCCACATTCTGCCTGTGAAATCAGCCTGGATATCATAATGATTATAAAAAGCAAGTAGTCAGGAAGAAAATGCGTTATAAAAGTTGCAAGCACAGTGGTTGGAAAAATACCTGACAGAACACTTCTGAATTCAAAACAAAACAAAACAAAACACCCAAACAACCAGTGCTATCAGAGTGATATTTCACAATATCACCTCAGTTCTGCCAAAATACTCTTTCAGAGGAAATGAAAAATACCTGACACAATCAGATAATCTGCTTAGATTTTTCATTTAATAAAAAAACAACAGCAACAAAAAAAAAACAGTGCTCCAACTACAGGGTCTCGTTAAAGTGAAATTCCTGTGGGAGTCCAAGTTAGATCAATTTCAGGTGTAGATTTCTTTTGCTGAATTGTTATCGCTTGCCTAGTGTTCTTTGGTGACAAGTTCAACACTCAGGTTTCAAAAATTTCAAAATCCTTTCTGAAAGAGAATCTACATCCTCTTTTGTTGATTTTTAATTTGCTTTCTTAAATATCTTTAACATAACTATTTGATTTCTCAACAGTAAAAGAAGCAAAGTAATGTTTAATATACAATGTTTCTTACTCCATGAGTTATATTTCCCTTATGGATTGGATCAACATTGTCAAATATGTCAGACTAAAGCTAAGTGCCTATGTCCATGCATATGCCACCTCTGAAAAGGCAAAATTAGCATTTAGGTCCCTCAAGGAAGATGACTGCATTTAGGTAAAATAGTAGAAGTGGATGTTATAGGGCATGGAAACCCACAGTGGCTAAGAGATGGGCACCTCTGCTTTCACACACTGCCAGTAGGTGAAAAGCATTTAAATAAAGGAGTACATTTGCCATTAATACCTGACAGATGACATGGCAGAGGATAAACCTTTCAGAGGATGTTAGATGGTAACACCTTGCTGCAGTGAAGCAGCATAATGGGGGGCTTATCTTCCCCCTGTTGCTTAGGACCATGGTGTTACAGCTGAACAGGACTGCTGTAATTTATGACCCGGCCTGGGAGGCATGATCCCTACCCGATGGTCACCTTCTCTACCCTAGGGTTCTGTGCCCCTCACTGTGCTTGTGGCCAGCTCAGGGTGGCGTGAATATGTTGCCAGGACATTGGGAGCCATTGAAATAAATCACCTGTAGGTAACTTGTCTATGTAGTAGGCACATGATTTCATTTTCATTGGTCTTAACTTTCTATCTATCTGTCCGACCCACTGAAATTATCGCATCATCTTGAGTTTCATTATAGATGTCTTAGGTTTATTAAGGTCCTAATTAGATGCCATCTAGAACCCAGCACCTGTCAGGATCATCACAGCATAATTAACATTCAAAAGCTTTTCAAAGGCTTGTTTAGTATGGACAACGTAACTGAATCAAAGCATTCATTTCTGAGTTGCAGTGACCAGAGATCTCTTGCTTCTAACCTTCACTGTAAGCCTAACTGACCACAGCAATACCTTTCTTGTTAATAGAGCTAATTTTCCCTTTTATCTGAGAACAAATGTTTGCTGTAATTCTCTAACCATGAGTCACTAGATATTCTGTGGAGAAGACATAATACACCACTGAAGCACCCTTAAACTTTCTTTACCTTGATTTGGCAACAATGAGACAAGCCATGGTCAGTTTTGTGGAAGAAGTGTTTCAACAGCAATGCAAATGTGGCCAATAAAATAATACTACATTCCCAGATTTCACAGGAGCTAGCATGGATGCACCAACCACATCTACATCTCAAACTTTTCCCTTCTTTGCCTAAGTGTTCACCCAAGGTCCTCTCTGAAATGATACCCAGTGCACAAACCTTTTTAGCACCTTTGACAAGAGCCTTTCATCACATGAACTAACCCCATGATGTCCTCATCAGATGTATCCTGTGGTCCTTGAAGTCACTCTTAGACAAGTGGCTTCACCCATAGCTGCCTTTTCTTGTAAAATCCAAGGAACAGGTATCAAAGGAGCAGACAGATCTCAAGAGCTGCTTGTTCAGGTAGAGACACCTTGATGAGGCTGGCCTGCTATTTTATCACTCAGAATGTGAATCTGTGACTAGACATAACAAAAGATGCAAGTCAGCTACCCCTTGATACATGGCAGATTGGTAAAGGTGGCAATGTTTTACATGGGATTAGTGACATAAAATACAGAAAAGATATATTTTTGGTTTACTCATATCCACAGAAGTACAATAAAAAAGCATGGACCTCTTTGACCTGTGTTTCAGGACACAAGCCTGGATTTTGCATTGAAATGCCATGCATTAAAAAGTATCCTTCACCACTCTCTGCTAAAGCAGACACACAAGAGATCTCCTGAAAGACAAAGAAAAAGGCATCTCAATAGCCATCAGCTTACCAGTGAGGCCTCATGCAGCAGCTCCCTTTCCCTGTTTCAACAGTGGATGAACACCCCACCAACTCAGGACTCATCAGCACGTATGGTCTGCCAGCAGCCACAGGAAACCTTCCCACTGGCCCAGACCACACCTCCCATAAGCTCTGCAGCTGGCTCCTGATGGCATGATGCTTGGAGCTCCTGCTCTGTGTGCCATGGCTTTGCCAGGCTTTCACAAGAGCCTGGGGTTGGCAGTCTACCACCTCTGCACATCTTCTCAGAGACACTGGAAAAAGGCTAGATGTAATCAAGGCCGCTCCAATAGTAGCAGAAATGCAGGGAGGCCTTCCCAGTACACTCAAGAGCAGGCCTTTCACAGTTAATCATTGAAAGAAGGCTCAAAGCCAATCAGACACAGTAGGTATTTCTTTTCCATGATTTCTAGAGGGTCATCTGAGAGTGAGGAGAAGGAAAAAAAAGATAAGAAGCAGAGGGAACACCAAGACAAGAGAAAGGAGGAAGAGGAGGAGGTACTCCATAGTGGAACATATATCCCCTGCAGCCCATGGAAGACCCACACTGGAGTGGATGGATATTCGTGAAGGACTGTAGCCTGTGGAGAATGCACTTCAGCGTAGATTTTTCCTGACTGGAACTGCAGCCTATGGGTAATTCACACTGGAGCAGAGGAATAGTATGAGGAGGAAGGAGCAGCAGAGAGAAACCACTGCTTACTGTCTGTACCTACACCTGCCACATTGCACCACTTGGGGTGGGTAGAAGAGCCTAGATTGAAGGAGTGATGTTGAACCTGGGAAAGCAGGGATGAAGGGTGTTGTTTTAATGTGCTTTTTGTTTCTGTCTACCCAAATCTATTTTAATTGCCAATAAAATGTATTGATCTTCTCCAGCCGAGTCTATCTTGCCTGCAACAGTAATTGGCAGCAATGTCCATGTCTTTGTCTTGGCCCATGACCATTCTTATAATATTTTCTCCCTCTGTCCTACTGCAGAGGGAGGGGAGAGAAGAGGGAGTGAGAAGCTGTTTGAGCATTTGACTATTAGACAATTAACCCACCACAGTCATCTTTTGGCACCTGTGGATTTCTCCTTTGTGGGAAGGGGCGGAGATGTGCTACTTTTGCCTTATCTTCCCTCTGCTACCCAAAAGCATGACTGGCACAGCCATAGACTGACCAGTAATTCATATCTGGGATTTCCAGCAGCATCTCAAACTGAGGCAGAAATACCTCCCCACAGGCAGGAAATGTCTTCCTTGGCCTCCCTTAGAATTAGGCTGGGTCTAGCACTAGAGGACACCTCAGGACCTACATACTTGGTCAGTGCTGACCAAGCAGTCCTTTTCAGGCTGGTGTTGTGAAGAGCTACTACAAAAAACTCTATGCTGTGCTGCACTGCACTGCACCCCACAGCCCTCCTTAACTGGGGTAGCCCAACTACCAGTGCACAGAATAACCAAGATTCCTTACATAGCCAGTAACCTTACCAGGGTGGATTGTCCTGCCTCTTTAGCCTATCTGCTTGAATTTGTTCATGAAAAGACTCATTTGGCTTACAAAAATAATATTACATCTTTAGTATGGATTATAGCAGAGTAAGAACGTGTATGGGGCCTTTTGTTACTGAACACAGCCATCTAGTGGTTAATTCTTGTTTAGTCCCTACAGTTTTCAATAATGAACCGTGCTGAGAAGAGAGACCAAGAGAACGAGGGTGCACAAGCAAGAAAATTCCCTTCCTCCTTGTTCAGCGTGTAAGGGTTACCCTTCAGGTCTGACTTGCAGAGGACACTTGGCCATCTCAACCTGTGACTATGGGTAGGCTTTCTAAAAAGGAGTCGTGGTAGGTCTGAGCACTGAATCCCCCCCCTAGCAGATATGTAACTGCTGACAGAAAGGGCAACATTTCTATTGCTTCTTTTATTAATTCAGCATTTATGTCATAACATATCTGTAAAAATCCCATACCCAAACTCTTAACTGCCTGGTGTGCTTTTGGTCCTTGTCCTTTACATATAACAGGTTCCTTTCCTAAATAAAATATTTTGCTACCTTTCTTCTAAACAAATCCTAGGCTATTATAGCATTTCAACTTTGGGCCAGAGAAATGCTGATTCAGGAGTCTTAAAGAAACGCATGAAACAACAACAAAAATATGTATGTAACAGGTTTATTTCAAATAAATTGGTTCACACATACTAAGCAGGTTGTGTGGCAATATTTACTATTTAGCTAATAGTCAAATAATAAAAAGGAAATGCAGAAGAAGCTGCAGAAATGTTTAACGATTGCTCTAATTCATACTACCAGCTGAATGCTAGAAAAGCTTGCTGGTAAGCCTGAGCTGCAGCTTCTATTTCCTGTTAAATTGCTACCATAAGGTAACAGAATCCAACTAGTTTCCTATTTCTGTTGTATCCTCTGCTCACCTTCCAAGAGGGCACTAGCCGATCCCTGGTCTGGGATGGGTGCCACCACACATACCACCTTCTCTCCCCTGCACTCATGAAGCAGCTCCCCATGCATCACACACAGGCTGCCAGTGCAAGGAGTAGGTTTATTGCAGCAGGAGGAGAGAAAAAGCAGATTTTGTCATTTGGATCCAGCTTTAGGCCCCCCAGTCCTATGCTGCCTATGTGCCGTGTGAGCTCTTTAGGGGCCTTGCACAGCTGTACCACCTCAGAGCAGGGTATGAAAGGAGGCAGAACTCCCCTGTCCATCTCTTAACATTTGCTTTTACTGGGGTTGTGCATCACAGTCTAGCCCCTAAATTATGGTAAATAAAAAGAAAGGCTGTAACACTCAGTGCCTGGTTTTGTGTTCTCATACCCATACAGCTTGTTCTACCTCCTGCCCACAGAGGCAAGCCGTCACTTTAATAAGAAATGAGTACATATGAGTCAAATCCTCTCTTAGCAGGTTATCGCCACATCATGAATACAAGCCCTTCGAGGCACACATTGTTAACATGGGAGAACACATGAATTTACATGCATTTGTGAGAAAAGGCATAGAAGTCTAGGGCCAAAGAAAGCATTCCAGTTCCCTGGTTTAACCTCCTGTACCACATCAGCAATACTTTTCACAAGAAGCCTTTACTTTGATCATAGCCGAGTGTCAATACTATTCTGCCTTGCAGGAAGGCAAAGGGGTGATCTTGCTGAGCTCCCCCTTCGAACTCACACACCCACAGGTCAGGCATGTTTCTGACACACATAGCCTCACAACCCAGGGATTCAGGTGCCCGTGAGCCAAAGCCCAGGTCTGCAAGGCATGGTTGCATGACCTTGCTGTACCTTTAGTGAAGACACTGAGTACTTCAGCTGAAGTCATACAAGGTAAGGGAAGCAAAAGCAAAGACAAAAGTGAAGCTGTTGATGCAGAGTTAGCTTCCAACAAGTGGACTCAAGAGACAAATACTGTTTTCACATAAGAAATAAAGCAGAGACTCAAAATGGCTGAAGACCAAGAGTCTGCCTGTTCCAAGGACCAATGGTATCTGATGGCTGCCAAGCCAGCAAAGACGTATAGCATGTCTGCATGCCAAAATGCAGTTCAGTAGCACATTAGTCCCAGCTGTCTTCTGTATGTTTTAGTCAATAGATTATTGCTGTATACCCATAAAGTTGTGCATATCCTTCTCGCACAACCTTCACACACAAGAGATGCATGAGCGAAAGCAAACCAGTGGAGGGATGGTTGCAAATCATACTGTACTGACAGCATCCTAACATCCTACTATGAAAGTAATATTGATGCTGGATGCTGATAACATCAGGATTTCCATGGAGAAGAGAGGGTTTGGGGCCCTTCTGTCACAAGTTCTTTTATTTTAGTGTTATTTAATGTTACTGAGGTTTGCAGTGTTATGGGCCTCTCTGGTTGCTGATTCCTCAGAGTTTTGTGTGCGTGCTCTGCACTCGAAAAAAGCTGTACCCCAAAACAGCTCCTGGGCCCGCAGCCCACATCTCCTCTAGGGACTGGATTCAGCTGGGTTGGTCTTGCTGGGTTTCTACCCATCAGGCCAAGCCTTTCCCCTGCTACCAGCATGTGGCACCTTTCCTACTCTTTGGACAGAGGTCATGAATCCATCCATCTGTACCTAGCTTTAAATCAAAGATAGTTCTAGGAGCCTGTCCCAGGTTTCATATGAGTGGGTTTTTTTTGTGGCATGTTGCAATTAGAGAAGGCAGCTTTCAAGCTGCACCAGGCAGGAAG
>VWZY01006340.1:180642-231315 GCA_013399075.1 Chloroceryle aenea
AGAAAGAACTTCTTCCAAATGTCTAATCTAAATCTACCCTTCTCTAGTTTAAAACCACTGCCCCTCACCCTGTTGATACATGCCCTTGTAATCAGTCCCTCCACAGCCTTCTTGTAGGCCCCCCTCAAATACTGGAAGGCTTCTATAAGGTCTTCCAGTGCCTTCTTTTCTCCAGGCTGAACAACTTCAGCTTTGTCATCCTGTTTTCATAGGAGAGGTGCTCCAGCCCTCTGATCATTTTTGTGCTCTCCTCTGGACCCGCTCCATCAAGTCTGTGTAATTCTTGTCTTGAGGGCTCCAGAGCTGGACACAGTACTCCAGGTGAGGTCTCACCAGAGTAGAGTAGCAGAATCACCTCTCTCAATCTGCTGGGCACAATTCTTTTGATGCAGCCCAGGATGCAATTGGCTTTCTGAGCTGCAAGTGCACATTGTTGTCACCCATACAGCTTTTTGTCCACCAGTACACAGAGGTCCTTTTCTGCAAGGCTTCTCTCCATCACATCATATCCCAGCCTGTACTAATAACAAAGATTGACTCAAGCCAGGTGCAGGACCTTGCACTTGGTCTTGTTGAACCTCATGAGGTTCACCAGGGCCCACTTCTCCAGCTTGTCCAGGTCCCTCTGGATGACATCCCATCCCTCTGGTATATTGACTGCACCACTCAGCTTGGTGTCATCTGCAAACTTGCTGAGGGTGCACTTGATTCTGCTGTCTATATCATTGATGAAAATACTTTAAAATCTTTTCTGAAGCACTTTAAAATCTTTTCTTCTGTTATGTCAAGTGGTAAATTAGATCAGTTCCAAAATAAACAAATGAACAAGAGATATACAAATATCTGTGAGATTGAATTTCAGCTTTATCCATGTGAAACTGATGCACTTTCACTTCACATTCTTGAACCAACATTGCTTTGATTTAATGCCAAAGGGGAGATAAGACAGTTTGATAATGACTGGCTACTGTAAACTTCTAAGAATTTTTTCTAGAAATGAAATAAAGACATGTCAATGTAGATACTAATAACACAGAAAGCTACGGCTGCTTTCTAAGTCAAACAGAATAACTTCAAAAGTCAGTCAGACACCACATCAAAAAACTAAGTTGTGGTTTTACATGTGAGGACCCACTGACAAATCTTTGAAGTTGTCATAGCCTAGTATAACAAATAATTATTTGTACTGTTTAATAAGTAACTTATTACTTGCAAAATGCTGTTAAAAGATTGAAGTCCCCCCTCCTCACCACAGACACAATAAGGCTTGAGATGCTTTCTTGGTTGGAACAAGCAAATCAAGATGTAAGAAATAGTGAGTGAAATGGCCAGAGCAGATCAGCAATACCTCAAGGGGTCTTTTTAGAAGCTACTATTCTGGCTGTTGCATTCAATCTGGGAAAGCAGACTGCCTTTTTCCTTAGAGTAGTTTGAAAAGGGTAAGAGCCTTGAAATCTTTATGAGATATTTTTAAGAGAGCCATTGAAGGTCCTCACACTTTTCTACCTGGGAAATAAACTTGCCTGGTACAAGAGGATTAACAAATATGAATCCTTTGTGCCTTCTGGTTAAGACCCTCACCCATCCACATTATTATTACTGTTTAGGATACGTTTAGGATAAACTCCAGGGCATGATAAGCTACAGGCTGAACTTGTGACAGTCTTCCTGGTGAAAAAGGCATTGCTCCTAAACACTATATTTGACTATTTTGTGCCATAAAAGAAAAATCTACACAAAGTGGAATAGGTGTCAAGATATTCTATTAGAGCTTCAAAAGCTTTACTTCTTTTGCCTTTTAAATAACAAATTTGCACATGAAGGTTGTTTGTACTGATACCAGGCAGTAACAGTGCCAATAAGTACTGGTAGCCTTTCTGAATGTTGCAATTAATTCTTCCTCTTGTGTGCACTGTCTCCTACTTATTGCAATATGCATGGCAGAATGGACTGAGGCAGTTTTTGTTTGGAGGGGAGAGTGGATGGAAAACTTCACCCATATGACTAGAATGAATCTTTTCTCTGACATCTGCATCATGAAAGTTAAGCTCAATGGGATGTAAGGCAAAGAATGTGGTATCATCTCTGGAGGCAAGATGTTAATGAACCACTTTATGGGTTCATTGGGCTAGAAAAGCAGATACAAACCCAACACTTAAACTGCTTCCATAAAATGTAGTTAGAGGGATTTTGCCATTCACTTTGACTGGGAACGGACTTACGAGAAGCTGCAGGGGCCACGAATACAGAAAAATTTTCATGCTAACACACAGGAGTTAGCACTACTGCACTTCCGGGCAGCTACTCCTGGCTAATGGGGAGTGATGCAGAGACAGCTCTTCTGGCTTCCAGCAGTGTTGCCAGCTCCCAGAGATTCAAGCAGGAAGACTAATCCCTCCCAGCTGTAATGGGCAAGGCTCAAGATGCAAAGTGCATTGGCAACTATAGTGTAATTACAGTCAGCAGCTTTTCAATGTAATTTGATTTATTTATTTTCTAATTATTATTTTTTTAATTATATATTAAGTCTTTTTTCAATAATTCCAAAAAACATTGTCTGGAAAGACACAGAAAGGAAGGGACCAAAAGACATTATCAAGAGTAGATTATTAAATATATACTCATATTACAATAGAAAAGTCAATACTAACAGTGTCAGCATCAGTAAAGACTTACATTTTGACTAATGAAGCACTTTTGACTTCTGACTGGGTAACACAGGACAAGTCTGAGACTTGTTAGAATTTTCCCAACCAAGAAACTAAAACTATATCTTTCCACTTCTTGATTTATTTTACAGACCTTATAGAAGTGCTTTCAGCCCAACAGAGACTAATGATAGAGTCCCCTCCCCACAGAAGAAGTGGAGAGTCATACCTCCTTCCTGGCAGTCCCTGGTCCCCAGAAGGTCATCTCCAGATTGATCCAGGAGAGGAGATCCTTGGCCCACGAAGGCATTTCTGGGTCAGGAGGTCTCAGTAAAGCAGTGGCTCACACAGGTCTAGATCTGTATGAGAGCTCAGTTTCAAGATGACCACAAGTCAGCAGTATGGAAAATAAAACAAAAAAATGGAAAATAAACAAAATATGGAAAAAAACCCAAAACCTGAGAGGTCTGAGCAGTGTTTTCTTTTCAGTTTAAGATGTTGCAGGGATTAGAACAGGCAAAGGGATTATGCTTGGGGGTTTTTAATTTTTTTTTTCTTCTATTAATCCTTCCAAAGAGAAAGTATTTATATAGTTGGAAAAGTGATCTCATTCTTATGACCAATAAACTATAAAGGCTGAGTTTGGCAGTATGGATATTTTATTCATTAAAAAATAACATTTATGATTGTGTCATGTGAGACGTAAGACTACAGAGGAAAATTCCTTGCAGCCTTAAAATCTGAGATTATTGAACCTGATACACAAATCAAGAGAAAATGAGATCAACATATAGATTGGTTAACCTCTCTTAGATGTCTATGCCAAAGTCACTCAGGCTGGACTCACTTCTTCTCAGGGAAGGAGCACACAAGGAGGTGATTTTCCTCAGGTTGTGCTGACTGTAAAAGCATTGACCGTCAAAGGAGGCTGCACTGCAGCTGTCTAAATGTTTGTCTCACATCCATTTCAAAGGTCTGTTCTAACTTTCCTTATTTTCACATTTCCTCACCCAACTGTCAATTGTGGTAGAAGACAGAATCCTGCCTTCACTTACCAACAGCTACAGCATAAGAAGCAACAGCGCAAGCTTCCCCAATGCTGCAATATTAGTGTGTTTCAACTCTGATTTAAGAAAGAAGATAGTTCAGATTAATCATTTTTTCTTGTTGATGGTGCCAATCAAATAACTCCATATACTTTTTGGGACCAGTAGAAAATAATTTTAATTTTGGTTCTCTGCTTCAAAGGAGAATTTTTCTTAAAATTATAGATTTGTAAGATAGGACAAGAGGAAAGAGACTCAAGCTGTGCCAAGGGAAGTTTTGATTGGATATTAGGAAGAATTTCTTTACTGAACGGGTTATCAGGCACTGGAACACCTTGACCAGTGCAGTGGTTGAGTCCCCACCCCTGAAGGTATTTAAGAGTCATGTAGACGTAGTGTTTAGGGATATGGTTTAGTTAAGGACTTGACAGTGATAATGGTTGGACTCCATGATCTTAATGGTCTTTTCCAATCTAGGAAATTCTGTGATTCTGTGAATCCCAAAATCATGTACAGGTCTGTTGTACTTAATACATGACTCAGAATATTAATATAGAAAAATGGTCTTGGAGTTTTTAGGTTAGTTTGGGCTGTCTGTTGAGTGTACTGAGAAAGCCAGAAGATCTTGAGCTCCTGTAGACATCTTACACATCCTCTTGAAAATACCTTGACCTTTTACATGTCATTGTATATTTATTTTTTCCCCAGAGTGCAATGGATTTTTCCTTTGAAACCAGAGAAACATTAATGTAGAGTTATCTGTACACTCAGGCAACACAGACGTGCTTTATATTGTTATTTTATATGGATATTTCTAAGGGAGAGATGTGGGATTTTGAAGGAAGTAGGCAGAGAATTAAGCATACTTTGAAAAAATAAATCACATTCCTGTACTCCTTAAGAAGGGTTTGCCAAAGGCCTCGATGAAAACATGGGTGGGCCTAGATAAAGACACTTTCTGAGATGCATTTTGTGCATCTCCCGTCTTCCTGGTCCAGTGACAGCAGAAAAAGTGATTCGCAGCTACTTTTGTTTCACAACTCTTCTGTTGACGCCACAATTTTAGAAGCATTTCTAATTCATGTCACTGTTAATCAATAAAGCTAAATAATGTAAATCAGAGGAAAGTAGAAACTTGGTGGAAAAAGTTTGAAATAATCCAACTGACTGTGCCCAAAACAAATTAGGGAGCACTAACAAAAGTCACTCTGCAGGCAGAATAGTGAGATGTAACCTATGGCAGGAGGCAATGACAACTATCAAAGGGAGTAGTAAGAAATTAAACTGGAAGATCGTTCTCTGCAGCAGTCATTGCCAGGTTCCAGGAAAGCAAGAGCTCTAGTCACAACTCATTTTATGACACAAAATTGATATTTCTGATAGCAACAAATGAGAAAACTCGAGAATCAGATAGCTTCTGATATAAACAAAATTCCTTGTGGCTCAAGCAAGCACAATTTTGAATAGAAATTTCTAAACATCTGGGCTGAAGCTCAGTTGAAGCTGATTTATGCTTAGAAAGAAAATTAGAGGAACAAGATATAGCTCTGTCCTGGTTTTAGTGAGAACAGACACCTGGCGTAAAGGACAGTCTTTCTGTCAGTTACTTTTACATTCCCACCTGGAGACTCCCTGATAGAGTTTTGTCTTCCAAAGTAAGAACTAATCTGTGCCACAGCTCACATGCAGCCTAAACTAAATGTATCAGTATTTGCACAGCCTCTCATTAGTGAAATTGTAGATTCACACACATACTCAAAACCTGCATTTCATGGGTTGTCTTGCTACTTTATTTACCAGTCTTATCAAGTCATGTCATTGATACAGACTCATCATTCGTTATTTCCTATTTTATTAGTGGGGAAGAGAAAAATCTGCATAACACTCAGTATAGGATATTACTCTCATAAATCTGTTTTAAGTTAGAAGAAAAAATGATGAAGAGAATCCATTCCTTAGGTCTGTGTATGTTTCTAAAATTGATACCAAATTTCAAAGCTTCTAATTCTGCCAGAACCCCTAAAACCGTTCCTCAAAAAGCTGTTGCCTGGATGCTGTTGGTCTCCATGTTCACCTTGATACACACACAGACATTAGAGCCTTGCTTTTGTTTAATGCAAGACAGAGCAATTCCCAGGAGAAAAATAAAAGTCAGAAGAAATATAATTTTTTTGATGGCCACTTGATGAGGCTGTTTCTGCTACCTGGCACCTCTGGCTGCAAAGCCAGGAACTTTTCCTATGCATACACTGCTAGTGCACAGGCCAGTCCTTGACCTGGACAATGACAATATTAGTGTTTTCCCGGCTCTGTACAAGATTTGTTAGGCTTCTTGTTTAGTGTTTTCTCTGAGCCAAACCCTGCTGAGCCTGAACCAACACCCTCATGACTCATCCTTCCCCCACGCAACAGCAACGTGTTGCTCGGTTACCAGAACAAACTGACTTCTGCCATGCGGCAGCTTCCAAGACACCCGAGGTAGTCACCGATGTGCCATCAGCTGGGAGGAGAATGAACATGCTAGCACTGCTAATGCAATGATGATAGTTATCCTGGTGTCTGTGAGGCTCTGCAGTAAACCCAGTACCAGCACCACTGCTGCCGATCACAGCAGGGTGGGCTTCAACCTCCCTACGTAGAAAGCCTGACATTTCAACCAGGCCTGCAAAAAACGTGATGCTGATTTCTGCTAGAACATATACAGCTCCAAACAGTTTGCAGGCTGCTCTGAATTAGCAACAAAAGTTACTGAAAATGTTCTGAGCATTTTGAATGTGCTACTAATGAAGTTACTTTGTGCTGTCACAGTCGCCTTTTCTCTAAAACACGGGAAAGGATGCAAAAGGCAGTACTGCTTCACCTGCCTCAGACACCATGGTGTCTGATGTGAGCCAATTAGGATTTGGGGAGGCACAGGAGTAAGAGGAAGGAAAACAGCTCCTTCATTTCTTTTCAGACCAGAGAGGTGGTGGTGGTGCCTTGGGTGTTGCCTTTGAGGAGTGGCTGTGTTGGCATCCTGAGGAACAACAGGCTCAGACTGTTTGCCAGCTTTAGCATTCAGTTACAGCTAAATGAAAAAATATCCACAGTTTCAGTGTATCTTTCACTTCAGTATATCTTTCAAACCCTCCCAACAACTCTATGAGATCCCTTCATCCCCGTTTTGCATAGAAAAAGATGCTCAGAGGAGGTGTCACTGGAGGATTACAGCACTCTGTGCCTGCAGTCACTGGATTATTTGCCATGCTTTTGTGTTCATCCCTCATATCCACACATATAGGGAAAAATCGAGGTTCCCAACCATTAAAATCACAGCTAAGATCAACTCTCAGTGAGTTCCCTTTCCTCTCAAACCCTCACACACAACAAACTGCTGAGAGATGAGCACTCTCCTGACATTGAAAGCCCAGTTTGTACCTGCATCTTGCTACAATCTTTCCCCTCACTAGCTGCGGCAGTGATGTAATTGAAAAATAATACTGAGAGTAATCCATTTCGGTACTTGAAATACTGGCATTTCAGACCAGTATTAGCAGCCATTCCAAGCTTTCCTTGAGCTGCTTCCCCACTGGCATATTTCATTAAAAAAAAGGCTCTTGGTATCTTCTCCTCCACACCACTCACTTCTTCTGCGGTTCACTTACTGACCTGACCAGTCATGGACATTCTACATTATCTGGGGAAAATAAAAAGGAATGGCTGATAATTTTTGTAATTTCTGTGTGGCTTCGAGGTTTTCTTTCCATAGGGTACTTGGGAAAAGATTTATTTGGGCTTTGGAAGGTTGAGATGTCCAGAATTCCTGTTATCAGAAGACTTCATGTGTTATCAGACAGGAGTGGATAAAAAAGTGGGTTAATATTAACTTGTTGAACTGGAAAGCAGACCCTTGTCTTGAACATATGCATTTGTCCTTTGCAGACACCTCCTCCTTGACTGACTGATGACAGATTTCCAATTAGTGCAGCTGCTGATCAGTCAGTCAACATTTTAGTCCAAGGTAACTTGAAAAACTTTAACACTAAATACTCCTGAAGGATTATGAGCAGAAAGCTTTGTGTCTATTATGTGAAATGTGGCTGTTTGTTTGTGCTGCAATAAAAGCTCTTACTAAATCAGTAATGCTGCAGCTTAAATCATTTGCTAATTATACAATTAATAGTCTTCTCTTCGCTTGTAATCTGTCTTGTACTACAGAGGGAGCAAAGGAAACGTCATGGATGCCACCCTGGGTTGAAGCAGAAGCCGATATTTTACAACACATTATACTCAGCAACAACAACCACCACACTGGTCATAAAATGGTCCTGTTGCAACATCTCCCATCATGAAGAAAGAGGCAGGCTCTGATTCAGCTTTGTCTCCAGATCCAGATGTGTGTTCCCAGCAGCCTTGTGCCAGGACTTTTCCTCAGTTAGGCTTAAGGAAACTGATGTGCCAGGTGCTCGATGGCTCGAGGCCAACAGCTCAGCCAGTGCCAGGGTGTGAACATGGCTTTGTGAAGGCAGCATCTGACCTAGCCAAATATGCTGAAACCCCAGTTACAGACCCTGAGGTTTGGTACTCACTGTTCAAATGGACAGGGCATTCGCAGCATCCCCCAGGATGGACATTTCTTCTACCTTTTCATTTCATTACTCTAACTGCAAGACTATTTTTTCTTTTTCACATTTATTCACATTTCTTCTTCCCTGTAAAGAAACTCCTTAATGAAAAGTAACTCCTGTTTATTCACCAGAATCAAAACTTTCACAAAATTCATCCCAAAAAAATTCCATTTTTGACAGTGGTCACTTAAGACATTTATTTTCTGTGATTTATTCTTTAAAATGTTGATATTTCCACCTGTTGTGAGATGGATTTCAAAAATATGAAGGAAAACTTATTTTAAAACATAAACTAAGGTTATTTTCATAAGGTCAAATTCCTTTTGTTTTGATAAGATCAAAAAGTCATCTCATTAAGCACTGTGTTTTCTGTTTCACATGAATAAAAATAATATCAAAACAAACTGCCTAAGTTCTCAAATGAAGTATTGCAGTTTGATTTATTCATTTTGGGGTGAGTCTTTATTAAACAATACAGGTTCACAGAATTTGCTTTTATTTTTTTTTTTAACCCAAATCCGCTTTTTCCAGTGGGAAATATTTCTATGTGAAAATGTTTTCACAATTTCCATTTTAATGGCCACCCAGGCTCTTAACAGCTGTAAAAACAAACATGAAAACTGCAGTGTATAGAGACAGAAATAAGCTGGTAAAGGGTTCAATATAAGTCCATAAATCTCTAATTATATAAATTATATTTGTTACTAATAATACAGTCTTACAGTCACAGATGATAGAGCAAGAGCTATTAAGTTAAAAGGAAGCTCTTTATTACACAGATGAAGGGAGAAATGTCCCTTTAACATTGTATTGGAGCTATTCAGTTATTATTACTATGATGAGCAAAGCTGTTGCTTTAAATTACCCCATGAGGTTATGATCTTTCCTTAATTTATACCCACATGAAAAGAATGGATGGCTGCAGAGTTGTGAAACCCTCCTCCTTCCACCAGTGAGTGAGAAGGAGGAGAGAGCTTCAGAGGAGGATCTCTGTGATGGGCAGGCAACATCTCCTTCATGGCTGCAACCTTCTGAAAAAGTAACATAACCAATCCGGGGATGACCTATTCAGATGTGGTAAATCAGGGCCTTTTTAGCACATACCTACTTCTTTCTTCCTCATTAAAGTAGGCACTGACAATCCCCATCATATATCAAATATCTTGGTTTCCTCTGTGCCGTTTGGAATTCAGAGCAGTTTATGGGTCATTTAGAGCCACCAGAAAATTTCTATCCGTAAGTTTATGAAGATGAAAATGTGGGTCTTACACATTTTAAATTTGAATAAGGAGTCACACTTATCTTAAAAATCTGTATGTAAACATGCAGTGGCTTACAAAACCTATGAAACAGGTCACGAAACTTAAGCAATAAATTAATAAAAAATACTATTAGTTGTACAATTTTGATGTTCCACCTTTCAAAAGGTCATGAGATTACTGAACAACATTGTTTTCTCATTGGAATTCCTGAGTCCTATAGGATGAGGTAGGGATAAACTAAGGAGGCTTACTGGAGAAGACACTGTTAACATCTAGATACGATTCAAGAAACAAACATGGAAAAGGCCTAGCATTTCACTCTAGATAAATCACAGTTGGCTGACAATAGAAGTAACATCCAGGCTGAATTATTTCAGAGCTTACATCCCACTGCCTTGCTGCCACATCTCAGTTTCCCCTCTCCTTCCATTCCCACCACATCTCCATTCCACTCACTGTCCCTTTTACCCTGTGACTTTAAATATACAGTCAGCAAGTCTACAAGAGAAAATTAATTAGGCAACATGAGAAGCTGCTGGTGGTGACATAAAGTAATTTTTCCAGATTGCCACCTGCTACTGACCTACACAGAATGGTCCTTCTGGCCTCCTCCCCCTGTTTGTGGGATGTTTGCAATCTCTATTCGTAAGAGTACAACTGTTAATTGGAAATTAGGGCAACAGGGTGGAGGCTCCTAAAGCATAATTATAAAGCACCATGTTATGTCCCATCACTGCCATGGGAAAGCAGCTTGTAACTTTAATTTCAGTGCTGTGATGACTTCTCTGCCAACTGTCTCACTGCCCTGGAGCAATTTCAGAGGAACTGCTTCCCAGCAGCAAGTGCTGGGTGACTGCACCGCCTGTGCCTTTGCAGAGGAGGTTTGAAATCACCCAGCCCTAGCCTGAGGGGCATTTTCTGCTCAAGAACTGATATTGAATGTCTCATCACCAGTGCCTCAGACAAATTTTCTGCCGATTCAGCTCCTCAGGACTGCGCAGTGCATTTCTTAATCTGTTGTGACAGTAGAAATACACTGGCTGCCCTAAACTGGAACAGATGCTTTCTGTTGCCCAGATCAACTGTTTCATGTCACACTTAATTTGCATGTCAGTAAATATTCTAGATGCCTACTAGTTGTATCTATACATACTCTGGCAGTCCAAAAGCCTGGTGGGAGCTGGTATTTGAGAGGTATCAATTCATATTTTTTGCTTACAGGAGGTGGATTAGAGTGCTACTTACCATAGCCATGAGGGAAGAGGGAAGCATGATGATAACGCTCTGTAAGATAGACACAGTACTCCCTTTTTGAATGGCCTCTGCACATTAGTTTGGGTTTTTTTTAATCACTAGGCTAGCATATATCTTCATTTTATTAACACGGACTAAATGAGCTTCCTAATGTAAGGGAACTAAAACATCTGTACAGCTGTAGTGAGGCACAGATCACATTTTCAGTGGCAGGAGCGTATGGCAACAGCACTGTAATTATTTGGCGTTTGTCGGCAAAACCTCCCTGCTTTCAAAATGCTTTTCACAGCCTGTCAACAAGTCTTTATGTTTGTGTCTGACTTGGCAGAGACTCTAAAAACCGGGCGGGTAAGCGAGGAGGAGCCCATGTACAAGCCCAGTCATCTGTAACTTGGCTTAGGCTTCCTCGATCTCTCATCTGATAACCTTCAAAGCCATTCCTTTCCCTGTTTATACATTATCGCTAGGGACGGGGAAGAAAGAATCTCTTTAGATTACATTAGCTATAATATTGTTCTAATAACAAAACTATTTACATCAGTAGAAACAGGCTTGTTCTGGGGCAAATAGATCATTTACTAAAAAACAAATCAGATCTCAGCTTGTCTTTAAACTCTTGGATTTGTTATTTGTAGATGTTTTCGGGCACTATATAGGATAGAAATTAAATAGCTGAAATGTCATACCTACATACTTTTGAAATAAAGTTTAAGTATTTAATTTCAAAAATTCATTATTCTTAATCTTAAAAAAATAATATACTGGGAAAGGGAAGTTGAAATAAATATTTTTTCTTGGGCTTAAGTTCATGAAAGTAGCCAATCATAAAGAAATGAAAAAACCTGCCCTAAAGACTCAATCATTTGGGCAAACATAATACCAAAATTCTGGATTTTTTTGCACAGCAAGCTACAAATAAACAGAGCTCATATTGGAGGTGTTTTGATGAAACAAGGTTGCTGAATATCAATTCCCATTTCCCTTATTATTCCAAGATACTACCCCATCTATAGCAATGTTTAATACATTAGAACAAAGCAACCTTTCCCAAAACACACTGTGTGTGATCTGTGTAATATTCTATGTAAACTAATGTTATATATGGGAGGTGATAACACACTGTAATGCCTGAAGACATCTTTCTCTCTTGTAGCTATTTTGGTTTCATTGCACTGTGTTAGCTGTGCTCCTGTTGCAGGTTCCAGAGCAATCTTTGAGTTGTATTGCTAAAAGGAGGTGGAAATGTATGTGGAGAAAAAACACTCCTGCTCTGTTTGAACGTTTAGAGGACTCATTCCTGAGAGGACCGTGGTTCCCAAGTGCCCACGGGAGCTCAGGAGGCAAAGGCAGAACATGTCATTTCAAGTCCATCACAGCAAAAAGTGTTTTAGCAAACAGTTCTTGTGTCCTTATTTGTGTTAACTGCATAGATGGAACACTGAAGAAGTTTGCTTTTATCTCTTTCTTCACTTTTTTTGTTGTTACTGTTTGGGGGATTTTTGTTTGGTTTTGGGTTTTTTTTTGCAATGCTCCCTTATGCTGGCTTAGATGCCATTTAAGCATGCTCGCAAGGCTTCCCAAACCTGCTCACATGGACGAGGTGAGGATTGCTTCCCATTCAGCTGCTGCACGGCCAGCTCAGAATAGTTGTTCTCTAGGCTGGACAAGACAACTGAGGGTCCTGAAGGGTACCCAGGACTCTACTGGGGATGACAGTAATTATCTAGAGTGCAGTCACAGGAAATGAGGCAGCAGTTGGGAGAGTAGCACAGATTTTGAAGGCAGTTTGCTGCTTGGGGAAGGACATATTGAAGGGACTAGAACAGACAAGATGCAAATTGCTGCAGCTGAAACAAGAAGCTCAGAGGTGACCATCATGCCCCAGGGTGAGGACAGGGTATCACTATTGGCAGTGCCAGAGGGAGAGGTACTCTTGTTGTCTGGCTAGTGATACCTGTTGAATGGAAATGAGAGGCCAACTCTCAAGTGGTATTTCGTATCAGCCTCCTATGGAAGATTGAGCTGGGATTAGAAAAGGAGCAAGATGAAATTTTCTCTGCTAGCCAGTGATAGCATTCAGTGACTCAGAAGGTTCTCACCTGTGCTGTGACTCAGGGAAAAGTGTAGTTTCAGCTCTTTGTACTCATTCTCATGTTACTAATTCAAAGAGTATTTCTTGGTGTCAAAGCACAAGACTTAACAATTATGAAGATAAACAGGTGTGTCCGTTCCTTCCCTTTTTCCGTGTATTACACATGGCACTAGCCTTATCACACAAGGGCCAAATGAGACCTTTGGCCTTCCCCCCAGACTTGCTTCTCTGGGTGCTGTAAGAGGCAGAGGTGTTGGGCAGCTCCTCTTTCTGTGCTGGAAGACTCGTACGTAAACCAGTGCCCAGGAGATTTGTTGATGTTAGTGAAAAGCATCAAGGCAGCAGAGTACACCCTCATGTGAAGGGGGGAAGCTGCAAAGGTAACTTGGCTGCTAATCACCCCAAATCATTTTACCCCTAGGACTATGAGTAGATTGTGGGATACCATTTGTGCACTAGACTGCTTTTGTCTCTTGAACCTCAGTTTTTATTTCTTCCTTCTTTTGAGGGTTAATTCTAAAGCAGCCTGAGAAAATCTTCCATTCTTCTAATATGCCTAATGTCAGCAGGATTTTTTGTTACTTTAAACCCTTTTATTTAAGAAGCAAAGAGGGAGGGTTAAGGGATAAAAGCCTAGCTGTATTCATGTTTTGCATAAGCTTCGTATATGAGCACGGCAAGCATGGGTGTGCTTGTCAGGACAGGGTGTGGTAAAATTGGAACAACTTACCAAAAAGCAGCAGTACTTTAGAGAAGTGAGGTGAGAACATTTCCATAAGGGAGAGAAAAAATAAGAATGAAAATCTCAAAATAACAATGCAAACCCAAATGTGTTTTACTAACTTTGGTCCATCCTCACTCACACTGAGGTCAGTATTAGACTAATTGCTTATACAAAGCATGTGTATATTTCTCCTAGCTTGCATTTTACCTTGTTTGTGGGGGTTTTTTTTATGTTTTGCTAAGGACAAGGCTCTAGGGCACTAGTTACTTGGTAAGAACTGGGGAGCTGGGCATTTAACCTAAATCTGCCTCTTTTGGGTTTATGCTATTCTGTGGAAAAAATCCTACAGGCAACATCTCTCTCCCTATTTGAACTGCATTTGAACAATCAAGAGCTATTTAAAGTGCTTTACAATGGTTTCCTCATGGATACCTAATAAAATTTCTTTTCAGTGGGATACGATCATTAGAGCAGGTTTTCACAAAACTTTTTACAGACAAACAGATAGCTTAGGCAAACAGTGGCACAAGCATGTATTATAAAAGCTATGCAAGAGAGGGCAGTTTGATCTGCTCTCATCACATTTATCATAAACAGGAGAACCATTTTGAAAGTTGCTCCTGTAAATCGGGGGTTGGACTAAATGACCTTGAAAGGTCCCTTCCAACCCAAACCATCCTGTGATTCTGTGAAATTCTCAATGCACACAGCAGTCACATGCAAAATTCTATTCTAATCATAAAAACTGAAAAGCAAAAATGAAAATAAGACTTCCTGCAACACTTACTATGCAGGAAATCCATGGAACTAAACAATCTGTGTAGACAGGCATATAAGCCTGAATGTATTGTCACTTAAGGAACCACCTAAGCAAACAGCTCTGTGATCCCATGAGAACCAGCTGTAAGGTCATCCAGGTCTTTTCTAGATTTTTGGCACTTCGCACTGAAGAACCTTGCAGCTAAAATTTAGACCTGGCCATATTATGCAGTCACAGCAGAGTAATAATGTTTTCTTGAACCCAACATTTCTAACCAAAGCAATATTTTGTTAGTGAGGAAGAAGATCAAGGACGATCCACATTGCTTCATCTCTCTTTCCCCATTATTAACTATATAGCAGTCTTTCAATTCTCAGTTTTGAATTTCTGATATGACTTTGTTCAGCTCACTATCCTAGCAAGACTGTTGGATTCCTGCTTTCTGATAAGAGTGTACGAATGGGCCAATGTGTTCTCCCCTACCAGAAACTTGATTGTTTCATTCTTTTCATAAATCTACTCACCTTCAAAGAGCACAGAAATCCACTAAATACAGAAACTTGCAAGGAACTGCTCCAAAAAAAAAAAAGAATTATACGAAGTAATAACTGTTGCACAACTGAGATATGTCAAAAGGAAACGTGAATCTTTTTAATGAGACTATGGGTATTAAACAAGATGTAATATAATTATGACCCAAACTCTGCTAATCGTAGACACATTGAATTGTCCTTTATTCTGGGAATGATACTGTCTGCTGTATCTCTTGTTCCTTACTTTGTACAAACCAGTGTCTTACAAGAAGTAAAGAGAGCTGCTGAAATCAATGAAGCATCCCATATAGATACTATTGATTCTGAGCACATGTAAAAAAAGGTTTGTGCTTCAAGAATGAAATATCAGCTTCAGCAAAATCAATAAATGTTTTGCAAGTAGTGTCAATGGGGTCAAAACTTCACTCACAGCATTAGTTCATACAACAAAATATGCACAACTTTAATGCAGTTGCAACTAGATTGCATTTGAATTATTGATTAAGTGGGCTACACTTTAAGACTAAATGGCAAATGTCTGAAAAAAAAAATGGATATATTTACAAAGCAAATTGAAAAGACCAAAATGTCTCCATGTTATACAAGCTCTGGCAGAAACACCAGAAATTAAATTGAACATATTAACTTACCAGTAGAAAGTTTTCACTATTTCTTTTGCTTCAATTTGTAACTGCAGGGCTGCTTGACGTTCCACTTGTTTTTCAGCACAATTTTAACTTTGCTGTTCAGTAGAATAGTTGAACTTGAGAAAACGGTTTGTTAGAAGATGTTTTCCTGATTTTTAATTTGACAGGAACAGCGGTAATGCCTTAGGCAGTCAAGTCCTTACTTCTCTTACTGTAGCAGACCTAATGTTCTTGAAATACAGATCTTGCAGACATCTGTACTTTCCTGATCTCTCTTTTGTATTGCCATTGGGCACAATGAAACTGAAGTCTTAGTAACTCAGTGGTTAAGTGCCCTTTTATAGGCAAGACTTTGAGCAAGAACCCTGCCAAACAGAGATGCAGAAGTAAAGGAATATCTTAGCTTCCTTTAATTGCTCCTTTGCTTGAAAATCCAAACTTTCTGATGCTCACTTTGATCAACTTATACGAACAACTTGGTTAGTTTATAGTCTACTTCAGCTGTCTGTAAACTAATTTAACAATTAGTTGATTACTCTGCTAGTTGATGTCCTAGTTAGTTAATAATCTAGTTGAGGCACATCCTGGGCTTCCAAATTCAGCATTTTTTTCTGTCAAAACTGACTGCATTTTGCATAGTGCTTTTGCCATGCTCCTCTGTCACAGCAGTCAGAGGAAACAGCACTGGGATCTGTACAACAGTTTTATACCTTTTTTCACCGGTTTTCTGCTGCAGAGTTTAGGATAAAATTTTCTAGGTACCTGTGATGAATTGGCATGGTGTGACTAGAAGCAAAGTATACTTAAATACAGGAACTTGAACTCTAGCTTCTGTGCGGATTCTGCTTGCTGGATACCCACCCAACACCCTACTTTTTTTTACAGGAAGCCTTTCACTGTGGGATTTTGGGGTTGGGAGCCAGGCTAAGGTCCCTGCAGCTGTGCTTGCTAAAAGTGCTCCACTCCTGTCTCTTAGGAAGGGGAAAGTGGCAGTTGGGAATGGAGACAGGTGCTGCATCACACAGAGCCACAACCATCAGCCCTTACACTACTCTGTTTCCTTTAGAGAAGAGTAGAGGAAAAGGAGAGAGAGGCAGTGGTAAAGCTGTTGAGAGTAGCAAGGGAGAGGAGGGAGGAAGGGAGATAATTGCTGAAGGTTTTCTTGGCTTTTTAATTATGCTCTGCTCTCATCAAGGTTGGATTCACACTCTTAAATCTTGCTTTGTGCACCTTTCTATACTTTCAGATGTTGGGTCAGCATCCAGCTAATGTTAAACTGTAAATACAATCAGTGGTTGCTCAAGTTACCTTTTGCTTCATTAGGGAATTGCCACATCCATTGGAGCCAAAACATCAAGCAGGGCCATGCTGGATTCCTATTCAGTGATGACAAATGTGTTATCCTCCATGCCAAATTGACTGTATAACACCATCACACAGAATCATATTATAGTTACTTGACTCCACATAGCCCATAAGCAAACCAAGTGAGTCCATTATTCTCATTTGCTTGTGAATGAAGTCTCAAGACACAGCCAGAATAGGAGTGAAGAGCAGTACAAGCTTTTGTGGTGCTTGTACTCTGTCTGAGTCTCCCCTCTCAGACTTCAGTCAGTGTACCCAGGTTCTCCAAGGTGGTGACTGAGAATGGGAGGCTTTGGGGGCTTCCACATTTTTCCATTGTTAGTCAAGAATAAAAGCTAAGACTCATTTTGGAAACCATACATAGATACCATCATTTATTAGGTATAATAAGCATCATGAAAAGATTTTTTTTTTCCTGAACAGAAGATATTACATAAAGAATTGCAAGCCATTTTATACAAACTGCTTTCTCAACTCTGTTTCATTTCAACTTCCTTCCAACTAGGAAACTTCTTCTTAACATATTTGCAAGTTCTTGTCTAATTATTCCCTGCTTGATTGGTCTGATACATCCATCTCTCCACTGGTCTGATACATCTCTCATGTTTATTGATTAAAGCTAGAAGACACTCCATAAAGGTGAACAGGGTTAACTGCTTCAAAAAAGCAGGTTAAATTCTGTGCCTTTGTTAATCGTAGGTACCCAAAGGGTTTACTAAAAAAATGTTTCTGCATCTCATTCTTTGCAGTAAAGAACATTTGTCTGGGAACTTTTCATAATGACAAGTACACAGTTACAAAATTGCAGATGTGTTACAAGCTAATGATCCTCTGTAGCTAAAGATTTTAATGAGCCTTCTTTTTCCACATAGCACATTTATCCATTTTTTCACTGAAGAAGAGGAACAGGATAAGGTTAGAATTAACAAGGCAGAAACCAGAAGGGTCTTGAGTGTACTTCATTGCTTGCAATATATTTAGGCTTGCAGCACTGTGGAGTACAAGATACTGAAAGGTGTTCTGTTATGTGATTTTTTTTCTGTGAGTGCCTTAATATGAGATGGTAGGGGGCATTTATGCATTTTACAGTTATGTAAAACAGTATACACTTTCCACTTAAAAAAAAATATAATAATTATAATTAAAAACCAATCAAAAGGGGGCCTTTTAACAGAAGTTTGATACTTACACTGCTCCAGCTCCACTCCTGATGTTTAGGGGAATCATACATCTGCTTAAGTCCTTCTTGACCCCTCTATGATGGATAAAAGAGCTGGACCATTATAAAAGAGCTTTTTAAAGCCACAGATTTTGATACTGTGGAAAAAAAGAGGCAGATGCCCATGAAGAAAGCCACACCAGGAGCCACTGCAAACCAGGTCTGTAGGCTGCAGAGACAGCTTGAAATCCCCTCTGCCTCTGCCCACTCTGTGCTGGCCCCAGCAACAGCATACCAGGATTTTTAAGGGTTTACTGATAGCCTTTGCTCTTACAACTATTTAGAAATAAATACTTATATTCCACATGGATAGGTAAAAGTCGAGATGATGGCTTTGGTAGGGGGCTTTCTCTCCTCCTTTTCTTACCCCGTCCCTATGGTTTAAGTGAATAAATGAAAAATGGAAGCAAAGCTATGAAGTTCTGTGTGACTAATTTACTACTTTGGCAAACAGTGGATAAAAGTATTTGGCTTTTTGAAAAAATGTGCAAAATCTTCAGGTTAAAGATGATATATAAAAAATGGGATTTTTGTGAGCTACTTTCCTTCGGGAAAATGATATATGTTGCTTTGTTTATTGAAAGTTTTAAAAACTTTCCTGAATTTGGATAGAAATATGAACGCATTTAAGATGGAACAGATTCCACATACACCCCACTCATGGGAATGAATGAGGAAACACAAGGAGATTTAATGTTTTGATTTTATCTAACCAACACGCATCAGATATGCAGGTCCAAAATAGAATAGATGATAACTTTATTGCAGAATGCTAGTATTGTTTTTCTACACACATTTGAAAAGATTCCAGCCTTTTCTACTAACATTCGATGACGATATTCTGGAAAATGTAGTTGGTCTGTCAGATATCTCTGGAACATGAACAGATTTTTCCTGGTGTTTACGGGGAAGAGTAAAAATATGTGGGCTTCACGTTACCCAAGATTTGATCTTCGTAGTTAGGAAGGCAGCAGAAGAAGAATCCCAAGCATATTTCCATAATGGCAGTGGTCCAGCCAAAGCCATAGGCCCAGCTGAACATGTTGATTCCCGTCATTTCAATTTCAGTTGTGAACTTTACTGGATAAATGACCAGGCCCATAATGGAGAACACAGCTGGAGAAAGAGGAGAGAACAAAAAATGGTCAGGCTAAAACCTATCACATAGCCTGCCTCCATAATTCCTCCAGCAAAACCCTCCCATGTTTTGGAGGATTTGAAAATCCACCCACTGTCAAAACAGTCTGTATATTATTTTTCATAGAGAGCTCAATTGCACACAGGCAAAGACGTGGGTATAGAAAGAGATGAGGGAAATGCTGGTAATAGTTATACCTGCACAAGCTAAACTTGACTTCATGTACTGCCTTACCAGCAACAAAGAGCAAGCCTCCAATCCCACGTATGAAGTTGAACCGAAGTGTGTCAATGGCAAATGCTATAATTGCCAGAGCGAAACAGATGACTAGAAGTATAAAGCCAACCAGGTATGTGGCAGCAGCAGCTCTTCCCCAAGCTGAAATCAGAAGGAAGATACATCAGAGAGGAACAAAATAAAATCCCTTGCAGTGTTTTTCTCTGGTGTATAATGAAAGACTAATTTTAAACAAATGTGCAAAGAAGGTCAGCTCCCTAGTTAGAAAGCATGGGACCTTTCTCTCCTCTCATAGGCAAACATTTTATTTCCACCAGGTATCATTCACTAAGTGCAGAATGCATAAAACCACCATCTTTTACCTCTCAGACAGAATGCAGCAGGGCTTCTGTGCAAGCTTCCTCTTCAGATTTAACAGTTTAGAATCAAGATACGAATGATTGTAAAGATGTAAAAATGGAAACTCTTATTCAGTAACAAATGACATTACCTCAGCAGATACCATAAAACCCCTAGCATTTGGCATGGACAAGGATAATTAAACTGTCCCTGAAACTAATTAAATTCTTCATTTCAATTAAATAAAAAAAGAGTATGTATACAAGCACTACCACTCTGGCATGTAAATTTAAAGGAATGGCAATAATCCATAAATTTCAAAATTCAGTAGTTTCTGCCTTTTCAGCTTTTGTATAGCTCTGTGTCCTAAACACAGTTAAAGATTTGCAATCTACTTTGTAGGAAAATTTGACCTCTGCTTTTGATGCAAAGCCAGAACTGTTCTGTTTTGAAAAGCTTGCTCACGATACTAATACTTTCATTTTCAAGTTATATAACTTTTTGTTATAACATGTCAGAGCAAATCATATTGTGTTTGCATAACAACAGGGGAAAAATATTTTTTATTCAGTGTTTTAAGTCTTGAAGGGTAACTACTGCCCTTGTGAATGTAAAAAAGCACATTTAGATGCTTTTTAAATTGTGTATGTAGACAGAGTAGGCAGGTAAAAGTCTGCAGGTCTTTTTCCTCATACCTACACTATGTGTTTGTAAGGGGTTGGCTTCTAGCCAGACATATACAACATAAGTGCTGAAAAATTATCACAGCCCAAACAACAAGATCATTACAACTCAATTTAAACACAGTGCATACTGTTCAGTAAAAGTCCCCTCTGGAACTGAATAAGTTAAGATTTTTATACCCAGTAACCTGCTAATTTATTTGCTTTGCACATGCAAGTAGCAAAATGAAAAGTGTTCTGGCCAGTGTAGGTAGGCATGAAAGCCACCATCCCATCCTTGGTGAGTAACACCTCAGTGCTCAACCTCTCTTCCTCCAGGCCCTACTCAGCCTCTGCTATTAGACTAGAAAAACAGATAAGGATTCAGCTCATCAAAACCAATTTCCTTTCCCAACTGTCTTTCACTGTCTCATTTATGATCCCTGCTCCATTCTAGCTATTTTACTACATTTTCAGTTTTATGTCCTATCCTTTTTTCTTCTTTATGCCAGAAAGTTTCTGTCTGCTTACAGGGCTTTTCAACTGTATTATTTTTCCTGTAAACAGGCAGCTGCCTGAGAAGACTGAAAAGAACAGCAAAGATGTGCCTACATCTCATTTTATACCCAAAATTTTAGCACAAACACTTCTCTCAGGGAGTTTACAGGTGCCTGGGAGATAGAGTATGCAATGTAGAGGTGCAGGTGGGAGAACAGCACTTCAGGCAGAGCATAAAGGTTGACTATCAAAGGAAACAGCCAGGAAGAAGAATTTTTCATACTGCCATAGCTCAATTTAGTCTGTTGAGGATGCTCCTACACCCAGCTTCTCTGACACCCCTCTAAAAGAGAAAAAAAAGTGTCACCTGGCCACAAGAGAAGTTGCTCAAGCAGCAGTGACCTCACTGCTCATGGATACAAGAGTTGTAACTTCTGTCAGAAGGGTGAAGTGACAAGGACATCTAAAGCTGATTATTTTTGTTTGGTATGCAACTCATTGTGGTTAAGTGCAAAACCCCTGGGCAAAGAGATGTCCTTTCCTACAGCAGAACCAGAGCACATCTGCCCACCCAGGAAAGGCTGAGGCACCATGAGGCCTGGGGGCTTTGTTTCACCCACTGCTGCAGGCAGCAAATGGTTTGTCAAAGCTCAGCCTTACTGACCAAGAGCAGCTGATGGCTGCTCCACCAGGCTTGCCCAGGTGTTTTTCCTGAAGTAGTGCTGCAAATGGTGTGACTGTGTGAAAGCAGACTGGGTGCATGCCCAGCCTGCCAGGCATTGGTTATATGGCAAGAAGAGACATGCTTGTTACATGATGTTAACATCTTTAGGAGGCATTTCTTAATCGCCTAACAGCCAATTTTGTAACTCTCCCTCAAAAGAGAAAAAAATAACTCAATGTTTGAAGAAAATCAATACACATGTCCAAGTAAGGCAATAGGATTGCATGGCAGAGTTACTACTACAGGTTTCTTTTAGTAACAGTAGGAACTTCATCTAGACAGCTTCTAGTTGCAGATGTCCCTGCTCACTGAAGGGGGGTTAGACTAGATGATCTTTAAGGTCCCTTTCAAACCAAACCATTCCATGATTCTATGATCCAACTGTCCTTTACAAAAAGTAGCAGTTAGCTGTATTCTAAGATGACAGTGTGCAAGCAGCTTACCTTTCTAGGGTAAAAGGTAGCAAAAGCTCTGTGCAGGAATAATTGCAACGGTTCCTATATCTGAGATGTTTGTTTTCCCTTGTGCCAGACAGAAGCACTAGAGTAGTTTAAGGTCAGCACTATGACTTACAATTCCTTAAAAATGCCACAAGTGGAAGAATTAAATTGATCAGAAAACGAAAACAAGCAAATGGCTAATCTGGTCCCAGATATTGTCTTATTTTCCAATGTTGTGGACTTTTTTTTTTTGCTTGAACATAAAGCAAGAGCATAAATAAATAAATAAAATGTTCTAACTGCAAAGCTTTTTCTTAAAAATGTGAAATCCAGGCCAAAGAGTCATCACAGGTGCAAGACCAACAAAAAGTCCACTTGAGTCTAGTCCACTTGTCATCAGCTAAAAAATAGAAACAGAGGGAGCAGAAGATTACAGGGCGTCGAGCTGAGTCTGTGATACTTATTCATCAGTTTGTGAGATCTGCTTTCTCAGCCCCCAAAAATGACAGTGATATTTTGACTGTTTAAGAATTAAAAAGTACTTGTTAGAAAAGAAATGCATGTATATACAAGAGTGTCCTTGAATGCCAGCAGGATCCTGTAACATTTGTATACCAGTCCTATTTCTCCTTTTTTGAGCTCTACTATCAGCTGAAATAATGCCAATGAACACTATGATAGGGTTTGTGGGAAGCTACACACCATCCACTCCATGCCTATCTCAAGCAGAGCAAGGACAGTACTTCCATTTAAAGTGGTTTGCATGTTAATAAGCAGTGATTTGTGAGAGTCTGGACCACCCACAGTGAAGGCAGTAATACGAGACTATTGGAAAATGAAATTACATTCCTGCCTTCTAAAACTCCCTGCTTTGGGAGAAGACCCCTGAACTAATTTAGAGACCAGAAAGAGCCCACCTATACCAATACGGATCTCACTGTAGCTTATGAGCAAGATGATTAGCTGAGATTTATACAATAATAACACAGGTTTATTACTCTGTTATTAAACTAACTTATGACTACCTCATGTATTGCACCATCTAAACACATTCTGAATATCCTAATGCTTACTTCATCCATAGGGAAGCTGCTGGACATCAGTAGAGGTCCAGTACTAAGAATGTCTCCAGTTTTCTGCCTTCCTGATTTTACTCCCTCATGCATTTTCTAGTTTGCAAAAGTGTCCTTCACACATAAGGAAATAAACTTCCTTGCTCAACAGTAAGTTGAGCAAAAACTTTGAACTACCAGTTCTTCTCTTTCCCTAGCTTGATGTGTTTCATGCTCCAAATGGGGCCTTCAAAAAAAGAGCTGTCATACCTTGAAAACAGCATGTGAAGTCTACTTCCCCCATGACAAATATAAATGTCTGTGCTTATGCTGTATGTGGTTTAAAACAGGAAAACATTCACAATGATGTTCTCATGTTCCCCTTGGTCTGGTACCCCCAAACCACATGAACTACCAACTCTCTCTCTTTAGGTGACATTTTCTGAAAGCAAACCCAGAGAGTTCAGAAGTACATCTCTGGTCTAATCAATAAGAACACACTTCTCCAAATTTTCCAGTTCCTGGTTTGAAGCTAATACATAATTAGCACTGGAAAGAAAAACAAATGTTTATTCCCAGACACCAACGATTATCTACAGGTTCTTGCTGACTGACAGTTTTAACACATCGACCACTGCAGTAAATTGCACAGCAGTTTTAGGAGGGATAGCTTTAATTCAAAAGAAACAGGGAGGAAGGGAAATAAAATGTACCAGACTAATATTTTGATCTGTTATTCTTAATACCACCAAGGGAAAGAAACACAAACCCTGCAGTTTTAGCTCCCTTCTTGCAAAGCGATTGTTACAAGAAAAAAAATCTGCCGTGGTGGTGATTCATCTTCGTGTTAGACGTAATGAGAGTGTTTCTAGGCTGAGTTTGCAGAGCTCAACCTGTTTTACATCTCTCTGATTAAAGAGCGTTATTTTGGAAACAAAACTGAACTCCCTTATGTTTCTCAACCTGACGTTCTTCATCAGGGCGTGGTGAAGTCTACAAAGCACATGCTTCACTTTGAAAAGGAACTGCTTTGTCGGGGTTTTATCCATTTTGTTTTGCCTTTTTTTCTCCTCAAGAAAGTTACCATGTGAAAGTAAGCATGTCTGTAGCAGAACATGTGCCCTCCATAACGTACATCTAAGATGGTCCATCAAACTCATTAATGCACATCTCAGTTTCTAGCTGCTGCAGGGCTATGAGCTGTTGGTGTACATGCAAGCCACTGTCATCCAGGACTCCAGATACTCTGTGTTTTCTGCACACTGGACAGTACAAAATTCTGTCGTATGGAAATCACAACTCTGTAACATGCTAAGTATGGGAAATTTCTGTGCTCTTTTTGAAAACAGGTGAACACTGAAATCTCTGCAAGTGTTTGCTGATCACATGAGCTGGCTTTGACATATCAGTATGCATGTGTTTGTATACTGCCAAGATAAATCAGAAACTCTTAAAAGCAGCTTCTTATGAATAAACTATATGTGCAGACTGAAAGATGTTGACTGAAAATTATTTCAAAGGAAGGCTATATGCATCAAGAGAATCACATGCTAGTCATGGATAATTTATGAACAGAATAAAACAAGGGAATAAAGGTGTGACTGGCTTTGTATTATTCTTCTGCTTCTATCTTGACTGCATGTGAATAATTCTTAAAACTAATACATTTTCTGAATATCTTTCCTGTGGGGATTCAATACTGGATGTTTTTCTTTGGTTTTGCTTTTATTTTTATGTGTCTGTGAGTTGATATCATTTGGAGCAGAATACAAAAGTTTTGGTCTTTGTGTTTGTCATTCTTTTTAGTAACTGTATTGTAACACGTAAGCTATTTTTATGTGAGCAGGAACCAGCTTTTTGCTTGCCACTACTTAAGAGAGAAACACAGAAGCAGAGAATGACCTATTTAAGTCCACACTAAGACAATATCATTGAAAAAAAAACCCAAACCCCATAATAATATTTTAAAATTGCACCAGTAAGGAAGAGAACCTTTATGCATAGACCTTCTATTCAGAAAAATTCAATATATATTAGCAGAAAGCAGTGTCTTTACTGTAGCCTAGTGCTAAAGCAATAGCTCAGTCTGGCTTGGTAAAATTCTTTAAAGCAAAACACCTATTAATTCCTCACCACTGACTTCACTCACAAGCATATAGACACAAAGCTTCCATCCAAGGCTTTATGTACTTCTGTAGAACTCTTACTGAGGTAAGCAATTCAACTTAGAAAGTATTCCAACTTGAATTTGAGGGGAGGAGCAGTTACATCTTGAGGGAGTGGTTCAAAATTCATCTCATCATAAGCCCAGGCATGTACAAGCTTGACTTAGAAGCTGTCTTCTGCAAATCTTGTATTAATGAGGGCTGCTCCCTGATGCTTACTTAGCTCTAGAGAGGCAGAAGTGGCAGAGGGCGTAGAGCCATCATCAAAGGGAGCACCAACGGAGTAAGTTAGCTATTAAAAATAATGTACACACTGTGCCTTCAAAATTAAAGGTTTGCTCATGGGAGAGTCAGGGAGTACCCCTATCTCACATTATCTTCAGCAGTAGTTGCATACATTGAGAATATCTCAGGATTAAAGCTCAGTCTTAGACACTTAAATGCTGTAACAGTTTTTTCCTCCTATTTTTTCCTATTTTTTTTGTTAGCATTACTTACACTTGGACATGTATACGGGGGTTGGGAGGGTCAGGCAAATAAAACAGGTAACACATTGATTAATCAGTTCATATACATGAATTCAGTTAATCAGAGTAGCAAGGTGTACCTGCTCCCTAACTACACCTGAGTTAAAGGTGGATTAAAATATTTATTGTGAATTAAACAGAATCAATTTCCACGATGATGCAGGCTATGAACTAGGACCTCTGATAAACACAGCACAGTGGAATCTTTCAAAAAATGCTCTTTTTAAGATTTATATTCTCAGTGCCATTTGAGGCTGAAGAACACTGAATTTCCATCTCATTTCCATATGAGCCAAGTATTGTTCTCACTCTTGATCTGCAGTTTTCATGATGTGTCCTGAAACCTTGCTGAAAGTCACCTTTTGCACTAGGGAGTTTCGCTCTGACAGAAGCTGTGAATCTGGATCTAATTTTCTGTTAGAAGTAAAACTTTAGCATTTGCAAAAGAGAACCAAAACCAGATAATCAGAAATGTTATTTGTGCTCATAAAATACATCATAAGTTCTATTTACTCTTCTTGAGGATAAAACAGCTTTTACAACTCATCCTGTAAGTCTAATCACTTGCTACTTATTGCTGATGGTGCTGTTAATGAACTCACAGAGACTTCCTACACTTGCAGCCTGATGTGGGCACAGTGTGCACATTCAACATGACAGGTGACATTAGATGTGTTCAGTTATAGATTAGTACTTCAGCAGGGCTGTGTGTGATCTGGAGTGTTACTTAGTACCAGGAGAAGGAAGACAGAAATCTCTGGGATGGAGGCTACTATCATCACTCCACAGCCGACAGCGAGTTCCTGGGAATTTTTGACTGATGAGAGATGTAATAGTACTTGACAAAAAAAAGAAAAGTGGCATTGCAGTGCTCACTTAATGTGCGCAAGGATGCTCAGGGCCATGCAAGCTGTCATGAGACATGATGTGAAAACATGAAAAAAAGCAGTATTTTGAGAGCTTTGTTTCTTCTCCTTCATAACTCCTTTCCTGCTTAAGTACAGTGGAATCTGAAATCCATCTTGCAGCTCTTACCATTGTTCAGACTATGGAGAGTTTATTATAGCCCTGCTGTATAAGATTACCTCAATAAACTAGAAGAAGAGATGAGGTGAAGAGAAACTAGAGTTAGCCTCATGGTTTCACACTTTTTCAAGAGAGATGCGTTTTGTGTGTGTGACAGAATGGTAAAGGTCCTGACAACAGAAAGCGTTGAGATTTTCCCAAATTCAACACCAGCAGGTCCTATCTTCCATCGGGGAGATGAGAACCCTCCACATGATTGCTAATTTTCCACCCAGTTTAACTGTAATTATTAAAGAAAGGTTGGATAATGAACAGTGGGATGCCATCTGCAATTGCTCTCCGTAGAGTTAATTACTGAAAAGCATAAATATTATTTAGAAGAGTTTGATTAAATGAATCTGCCACTAAACGTATAAAAGGACAAACCCTAAAATTACATGGGATTGTATGTTAATGATTGTAGACAAGGAATGAAAAATTACCATGGTAATTAAATCCTCTGATTCCCTTCTCTTACACCTTAATAACAACAGAATGTTTCCTAGAAGCTGGGGAAAAATCAAACTTGTTCTTTATTTCTTGCACCAGAGTTCCTTAAATGTACTGTTATGATATCTTCATTACTATATGTATTTAATTAAGCTTGTATTTTCTAGCATTCTAAATTTTGAATAATGTAACTAATCTTGTAATCTGATTTCTCACTAGTTAGTCCCAGGTAACATTACACTTTCTGGAGACTGGTGAGTTAGGAAATGAAGTGCCTCTCTATACACTGTTATTAAAACTACTGACGATCACCATATATAACTATAACTGTTTCCTGAAGTAGCAGGAACAGCAACCAGCTGTCGTTTTCAGTTCACCCGTGTCAAAGGGGTCAAGGATTGCCCTGTAAGCCAGGCAATGCACAGAGCTGGGCTCCATCATGGGCTCTGCCATGGGCTTCTTTGGACTGGTCAGGAACCTCCTCAGCTTTTGTTTCCTAAATGCAAGGACACTCTTCCAAATCTGCTTGAATTTTACCAAATTCTGAAAGCCTTTAGGTACAGAGTGTTGACTGTAGGGAAAGTCTGCAATAAAGGTCCCATGACTTGAAATGGTTCCTGCTTCAAAAGCACAGCTATTTGTTTTCTTCATTTCTATTCCTACATGCAGACACCCTCAGATGCCAAAGAGCTGCCAGGACAGCCTGCTTCTCCTCCTGGGCCCTGCTGAGAGGCCCTGTTTCCTAGCCCATCCCTGTAGAAACATTCTCATGTCACACTGCTTAAATGCACTTACTTCACCTTGAGGCAAGCAAGGGCTTCCCCATGCCTGGGATTAGGTGTAGGCTGTCAGATGTGATGGGAATTGGGGGGAGGCAGATAAAACAGTTTTACACAGGCAGCATGGCAATGGGGAAATTTGGTGTCTGGTCTGTCCTGTGACCCAGGTGTGACGAGTCACTGGTTTGCTGGAGAAGTTAGTTTTCTAGAGATAGAGCTGTAGGGACAGCAGCATTAGGTCAGTGGTAAGTGTAATAAAAAGAAAGGACTTTTGGTGCTTGGACCCTACTCCTGACCATGCTGTGTACCTCACTGTGTATCAATAGCTGGAGACTTTTTAGCAAGTGATTTCCATTTTGTTATTCCCCTGGAATAATAAATAGTGCTTCACCATAGCAAAAGATTCTCTGGACCCAAGAGCCTGATGTAGGCCAAACAGGGAAGAATAATTACTCATCAGTGGGGTTTTTATGAGACTAAAGCAGAATATTTCTTACTCAAGAGGATATTAACTTTTGCAGCATTGCCTTCTTTCACTTATACTGTAGACATACAGTATTTGCCTGGAAGACAAGATGCAAGAAGGTGTCCTTTCCAGATGGCAAAATCATTCATCCTTCCATTGATCTCCACAGCCACGAAATCCTCCACATAGCTTAGGAAAAGGCTGCCTATTGAATATTATGAAGTCAAAATAACTGAAGTACTGGACTCCAATTATCATGTAGAAATGCCTTTTCCTGATTTTTCTTTCCTCAAGATCACTCTTTGCATAGTGCAAAAGAGCTAACCACTTGAACCTAAAGTTGGAGCCTTAAGCTTGGCAGCATCTGTACATGGAAGAGTTGCAAGGTCAGGTGGAGAGTAAGTGGGAAAAGTGTAGCTCTCCCAACTAAATCTACATCTTTAAAACATCTTCAAAGCCCTCAGTTGAATAAATTACACATAGAAAAAGTATCTCAGGACTGTGAGACACACCTTATTCAAGAGAGGTTGAATTAAACAAAGGAGTGCTGTGCCAACTTCATGAAGGGATTTAACTTCTTTGTTTTCTTTGCAGGCTCAGCCATGTCCTAGGCAGACACTTTCCACATTGTGTTCTTTATCTAACCAAAAAGTATTTGTCTCTTTATTTGGAAAGGTTCAAGCATGTTAAAAGCTTGACACCTTTATTTGTTCTAAGTGCCAGAACACTGCAGAATTAGAGTTTTCATCTCTCAGTCCCTCACCCTAAACTCTATGTGTTTTGAGTAAGCATCCTAATGCACTAGATTTTTTTTTCCCCCAGGAAGTTCTATTTGTCTGAGATAAATATGCTTGAAAAGAAAAAAAAACCCAAACAAACAACCCCCCACATTTCTTCTAAAGTCTAGATGACTGTTATATGGTTAAAGCAGAAAATCTGAACTCTTGTAGAAGATAACAGTGTATAAACTCTTCATAGTCTCACTTCCCACTAAGTTAAACTGTGCAAAAGACCAAGAGTGTGCTGATGCTTTCACAGAAGATAACTGCACCAGTGGAGTTACTACACTGGTTTTCAGGAAAAAAAAAACCAAACAATAAAACAAACAAACAAGCAAAAACACAAACAGTTCAAGCAACTCTCCAGAGATTCCAAACTCCACAAGTGCAACTAATGAAACATTCAACCTTCTTCCCTTCCAATCTGACAAGCCACAGTGATGCTGGGTTTTTGTCTTCTGTGTATACACATACGTTAAACCAAACAGCAGAGGTTCAAGGGGATTACAAACATTACACATGGAGAATTTGAACGTTATATTGAACAACTTGCAAGAACTTTACAATTATATCTAATTATGATAGGATGAAGATGTCTGTAGTAGATTAGGATGGCTATGTTGTGCAAGTCATGTTGAGAGTATTTACTGGCAGCTGCTGGGGTACACATGCATATCATATATGTCAGTGAAACCATCCCCTCAGGAAGAACGAATTTCAGAACCTACTCAGCCTGTGGCAGATTAACCAGGGAAGCTGAGAGCAAAGCCCAGAAGAAATGAGCTGCTAACTATGAATACAGAGTTCATCTCATAAAAAAATTTAAAACACTTTTGCCCTCTCTGTTTACATCACACCTTTTGTCTCTGTGCTCAAGAAGGCATGTAATCACACTTTGTTTATACAGCACTGTGTTTAACTTGGCACAAGACAAGGTTAAACAGCCCACAGAACATGATCCTGAATGCTTGTTTTCTACGACCTTTCTGGAGTGCTGTGGATAAACATAATCCTAGGATTATTAAAACCTTATGTTTCAGCACTAAGGCAGGTAGAATCAGGCTCAATAAAGGACCTGGATGCTCACAGTGCAATGCTGTCTCATGGCCTTCTCTTTTGGATGCATCCAATACAAGCCTCATGCACCTGTACCGTGCATCTCAACCTCACACCAACTGAGCAAGGGCAGAATGATAGGAAAATGGAGGATAGGACTGGACCCAAACAGGTCCCACCTGTGTTTGAAGGAAGGGGCTGAAAAAAATCAGAACAGTGATATGAGTTTGTATCCTTAATAGTAGTTAGATCTACAGCCCTCTTACAGGCCATGGGTAGCCCACCACTGCAATGGCTGAGATCTACACTGCAATGTCAGTTGTGCAGAGACAGAAGCCTGGCAGAGTAATCCATTGTCACTTGGCCTATGCATGTTTTTTTAAAAAAACAAACCAAACCAAAACCAAACAAAACCAAATGGACTTTACATAGTGTCCTTTTGGCTAAGAGACTCTGTTGTCCCAGACGTATCTTCATTTTCCACCTGGAAGTTTTGTCCAGGAGGATTTTGAGGATTTCTTAGATTTTCTGGGTGTTTAGTAAACTTAAATAGGTCAGATGATAGATGCATGCCCATTGGGAGCATAATGCAGCCATGAACAGCATTTCTAATGCTTTCAGAAGCATCAGCTGATTCTCCAACATAAGCACTGGAGAATATTCTGCATGTGTGTACTAAGTCCAGCATTTCTGTCTTAGAAGTACTGGATTTATTGTGGGTGTGATTCATGGTAACCCCACACACTACAGGATAGTTTACATAAGTTTAGCCACCCTGGTTTGGTTGTAGATGCTGTCCAGTGGGAAACTGCACACAACTGTAGAATTTAATTAAGTAAGAGTGAGGCAGAGTAAGAAAGAAAGTGAAATGCCAAACAATCGTGAAGGACTTGGAAGCAAGGTGAAACTTTTCTTGCAATATCAAGGTGAAACATCTTGGTATTTTCTGTCCAGTTAAAAGTGGAATTCATCACACAAGAAGGGCCTAACCTGGAAATCGGGAGGAAAGTTCACTTTGCATGGAAACTCAGGACTGAGAAGTCCTTTGCTAAACATCAGGGTTTCCCTCCTGTTCTCCAGCACTGTGTACCAGAAGCCAATTTGCTGTCTTGATCTATGCCCACCCACAGAGGTCATGCAGGAGCTCTGAAAGCAGGACTGGGAGTGATGCTTAATGGAACTGGTCTTGTCCTGGAGCCCTACACTCACAGAGGCCTGCTGTAATTAACTTGTTATAGCTGCACTTTATGCATTGAAGGGAAAGTTTTACTATGTATGATAAACTTTCAGGATCAATTTTGAAAAGTTGCAGTAAATGATCTCTGAGATTGCTTCTGCAAATGATTTTGCACTTGTTTTGAGGAGCAGCAGAAATTCCGATCCTTAGAGAAAATGTTCTTCCTTTTAATAAAAAATTAGCATGAATTGTAAGAGGACGTGAACTTTCCTCCTGCCTCAGACCTGCAATAACTTGTTTCAGCCCATGGCCAACAGCAGATACATATATAAAAACCAAAACCAAAACCAACCAAACAACAACACACAAACAAACACAAAGAAGCAGGGCACATCTAGAGTGACCAATCTCTTGGTCTAGTCTCCTAGACTCAGCAGTTTGCATATTTTCGATCTGAAGGTTGCACCTGGGTCAAAATGTTTCATAGCATACTTAACTAAAACTCAGTACAAACAAGAAATCCTTTCATCTTTTAAAGCTTTCTTTCATAATGACCAGGAGACTTTTCCACACGACCTACCTACCAGAGCAGTTTCAGGGCAACATTCTGCAGCCTGACACTCCCTGGGAATATCTTCCTACCATCTCACATTTTTACCTCCCCATTTCTTGCTGGCATTCAGGACTGGCTCATCACTACAATGTCAGGCTTACACACGCAACTTACTTATTTGGACATTTCATCAGCAGTACCCGTTAAGTTCTGGAAAGCAGTGATTAGCAAAAAGAGGTTATTAACTGCTTCTAAGAGAGAAAGAAAACCTTAAATGCTGTAATATTTTCTGCGCTGGAATGTTACCATGTGTGGTTCTCTCTACTATGCAACCCACCATCTAAAGCAACCAGGTTTTCTTTCTGCCCAGGGGTGAGGGCAATTTTCTTCTTCATCCTGTTAGTCAAAAGCTTTAACGTATTTCAGTGACAGTCCCTATTGCCCATAACTTCACCTATAAATGCCAGGTATTAGGTGATATTGTTAGGAGAGGTGAGGGAAGATGAGCTCAGAGGGGTAACCCACTGCTTCATTGACTTCTCCCTTCTCCCCGCCACCCTGGCGGCACTTACCGTAACCCATGAGGGACTCGCAGGCCCAATCGCCGCCCTGTGCAGGCCTCCTGCAGCTCTCCCATAACGACGCCTGCTGCACGTAGGGCAAGGTCTGCGACTCCAGCCAGCCCCTGCCTGCCAGCGCAATGATACCAAAGATGACGCCTATGCCCAGGAGCAGGGGTAGGATCCATCTGCACCGTGTGTAGTCGAGACCGTACTTCACCATCTTCCAGGGCACGGGGAGGCTGGTGGGATGAGGATGGCCGTCTCTGCCACCGCTTCAGTGACACAAAGCAACGGGTGCTTCTGCAAAGCTCCCGGAAAATGAGCGGCGGTACCTACAAGCCTGTGTGTAGCTCTTTGAGAAAAGGTTTTTAATCAGGAGAGACACGGCAAGGAGGGAAGGAGGGAGGGAGGGAAGGAAGGAGGGAAGTAGGGAGCTCCACCTAGATTTAGATGAGTAAGAGCGGCTGCTGAGCAATAACCAGTCGAGCTAAGAAGAAGCTGCAAGGCTGGATCTATCCATGGGATCCTCTCTGCCTTGCTAACTAGGTAACAAATCAGGTTCTGTTTACCTTTGGCATTTAACTCTTTCATTCCTGCCACACCTCACCAGCAGTACCATCTCACAGCTGTGTTTACACATTTCTATCTCCTAAGGGATTTGCATCATGGCAGGTGAAAACACAAGACAAGACAGGCAACTATTTGCATTAGAGGGTGGTTGCTTCTAAAATTTGCCACCTGGAGGCTGATGGCTGCTGCCTTTCTTGGACTCCATTTAAAAATAAAATGATACCTTATTTTTGTTAATAATAAAAATATTCATCTAGCTACTATAAAGCTAAGACAATAAAGAACATATGACTGCCCTCCCTCTCCCCTTTGGGATATAGCTTCAGGGGGAAAGAAACCCAACAAGGTTTTATCATCAAAAACCTGGTTATAGACCTATTAGGAGAACAGAAACAAAGCTTTGATTTTCCTGTGCCTTACGAACGATCCCTGAGCTGTACTCCTCCTGGCTGTACATCCACTGCCTGGAGCCTGTCAGAGCCTGCCTGCAATGTGCTGTGAGAACACAGAGAGAGCCATCACCTCGCCATGCCCCTGGAGGCCACCAGCTGAGTGCAGGGCAGAGCTCTGTCTGGCAGCTCAGAACCCACGTAGCCATGTTTGTAGCACTCTCACTTTGAATTAACACGTGCTACTGAGTAGTATTTTAGTAGGACCCAGATGCCTTTACATCTGCTGCACCCCTGGCAGATCAGAGCTGTTTGCTGTGAAACACAGTTAAGCACAGGAGATGCAAAGTACCTTCTGCTCTGCGATGGATTTTGTCAGGCAGGGCTGCATCCAAGTATCAAGCACAGAGATTTGCTACTATAATTGCAACTTTCATAGTAAAATGTGACATCTGCACTGACCTGAAAACTCCACAGTATTTTGCTGAACTAATATTTGTAAATCTATAAATGGCCTAAATAAAACAAATGATTAATTTATGTTGAACTGATACTCTGTACAGGGCTTGTCCAAAAAGGCATTGAGCTTGCACATACCCAAACTGAAATATCCACAGCAGCGAGCTGCAGCACCATGAAGAGGCAATAGCTTCGTTGTGAAAGCAATCTGAAGGGGTTAATGTTAAGCAATTTGAAGGGGTTAATGTGACTGAGAGGCTGCTTTGCCTCTCCTTCTCTAGCTGATGCAGCTCTGGCTCACTGAAGCATCCTGCTCCCCAGTAGTACCAACAGCCCAATACACCTCTGCTTGTGAGAGCTCTGCCTGGGACATTCAACAAGGCTTTGTGAGAGCAGGAGACATATTTACAGATTTGACCTTTGAATTTTAATGCCACAAAGCTAAAGATAACTGTGAAGACATCTCAGCTGCTGTTTTATGCTAGAAATAAAGGATAGTCTCGAGTAGTTTTCTAAAGGACACTTTAGGGAACCACTAATATTCCTTCAAATATTATCTATCTTCCCTTGTAGTCCACATTTGTACAAGTTGTGTAAGACTGTGATATATCAATTTTTATGCACTTTTAAAAATATTTACATGAAGATCAGCATAATTTGAAGCTCACCCTTACTGCAATATGCTGGTACCTGCAAACTGTCCAGGTCTGTTTACACATGTTCTTCCTGTTGACACAGCTGAGGTAGAAGTGGGCACAATAAACTCCAAAAGATTGAGAGAACACGGATTTGCATATTAAAAGGTTTTTTTAAATAATATTTTAAAACAATTCATGCACATGGAAATAAACTGTAGTCCTTGCTCAGCTGTCTATGTGCAGTCTCTGGACAAGTTTCAATCCTTCAAGAATAGCTACGTTTTCTAAAATCTCAGCTTTTTTTTTTCTTAGAGAAAATAGTCAAATCAAATTAAAGCAATTTTGTAGCTGAAATCCTGTATAAAGACAAGCCCTGTCATGTATTTTAGGGTCAGTGTTTGTTGAAGAATAAAATCCCCTTCCCTGCTTCTTGAATGCTCAGCCATGTTTCAGGTAGGCATTTAGAGCTGAAGGATCTGTCATCATTTTTTGTCATAGCTCACCCTTGGATGAATGTATATTGTCATTTGTGAGATAAAACCACAGAACATATTTATTATGCTATCAAAGAAAGATAAGTAGTGTTCAGTCACCACGGGTGTTTCTGCATCTTGCCTGTCTTTGTCATCCTGAAGTAACTTAAAACTGCAAGCAATCTTCACATTCAATACAAGGGTAATTCATGATATCTGGAACAGCAGAGCAGAGATTATTCAAAGGCAAGAAAAAATGAAGTGTATCATGTAATTCTGATACTTGTTTGGCAATCAGAGGAAAATGACTGTAAACTTTTGTTAAGGAGTCTGTGATTTGAAGTGATGACTTAGCCTCAAGGTGCTTTGTCTTTTGCAGTGTACAAGCTGGGTGTTTACATGAAAGTGAATACTTGTTCTTTTCCAGAGGTCCCTCATGGTTAACACCAGCATCATCTGTTGAAGTGAAGATATGTTAAAAGTGTTAGACTGTAGTGCACTTTCTGCATCTGAAAATATTCCTAATGAATCCTCATTGCCACTTGAAGTAACCAAATAAGCAGCATGATATTGAAAAAAAACAAAAAATGCTACAGAATTAGAGCTAAAAATAAAAACATGCCCTTTTCTGCAAGACACAAATGGTTTTCTTAGGGGAAGAAGTAGCTAACAAATGATTTGCAACACCTTTTTATCCACCTTTAGTCTTCCCACCTGGTCAGCTGAGCTATATAAATGATGGGATTGACATGGGCTGATCAGCTGTGATGCATGTTCATGATTTTTGAACCACGTGCATTTTCATTCCTAGATATTCACACCACTGCTAAGGAAGAAATCCCCAGAGTCTGGTTTTTAAAAGCTTTGCTGTGATTATTTTATGATCTGTTCTCTTGTCTGCTATCTTGTATCTAACAAGTCACACTGAACAACTGAGAAACATTTTCTACATGACCTATTATAAATCTTGTGACTATTATTAGTATCTTTATTAAGATAAAGATACTAGTAAGTCACCCCTGAGCAGGGTTCTGGACATTTGTAACCAGTGTGTGGGTCTGATGTTCCTTGGGCGGCTGTTGGGAGCACAAGCTCTCTGGTTGGCACACATGAAGTGTGTGGCATACACATTTTTTATGAAATTGTGTGTAAGTAATTAGAGAGGTACAGAGCATCTCTCTTCTACATGTGGAATAATTTTACTTAAACTACTTGCCTTGGGCCCCACAACTTCTCTGTGGCATAGCTAGGCTACATAGTTGTTCTATTGTAGTAGATCCCAATAGTAACACCTTGTAAAAAATGCAGGGCACCTGCCTTAGGAGAGGAATAAAATCAGCCTTACATAGGTATTTTCTGGGTGCCACACCTTTGCTACTTAGATTTCTCTGTGAAAGAAGCAGCTTTCATATACTATGCCTTATGGGTCAGCTGGGAACAGGGCCAGCTACTTCTTTAAGCACTTTGAGATTTACAGATAAGAAGACGGGCATACCAAGCATATCTTTAAGTCTCAGCCATGAATTTTCACTTTGGGATTCTCCATCCAAAAGTTTCTCTCAAACAGAAGTGTCATTTGAAAATCACCTCTTCAATTTCATATGTTTGATATGGAATTGATTTGGGAAGGGGGCTGAAATGAAAATGATGGTCAAATTTTTCAACTTTTCCTATTGTCTTTATACAAAATTCCAGTTATGATTTTCCCAAGCTTGGTTTTGCAAGTTGTTTTATCTTTCTGTGCAAACCAGAACAGAAATGAATTTTCAAGTATCATGAATCATCTAAATTACTTTTTCATTATAAGTTCTGCTTATTTCTTGTCCTATGGGATTGCTAACATGAAGATGTTAGATGTAGAAAATGTAGATGGCTTTTAGCTTCAGTTTCATGTGAGTGCTCACTCTAAACCTTTCTGGGCCCTCTCAAACTCAGGAAACACTGATTCCAATGTGTCCCTTTCACACTTAGCAATTCTTAGGACTTACAAAGTATTCTGCATTCACAAAGATCTCTGTGGAAAATAGTATGAGTTGCCTACATTCCCATAAATAAATAAAAAACATCAGTCATAGCACTCCTTCTAGTAAATATTATCCAGTGCTGTAAAGTGGAACCCATGAGGAAAATACATTTGTATTTATTAATTATATTATATTATATTGTTTGTCATACATGATTTATTTATATTGTTTAGCCATAATATTTATATTATAAAGCTCTAGATATGCCTGCATGTTTTCCGCTAGTCTTTATTATAAATTCAGCCTTATTAAAGTATTTTAAAATCATAATAAAACTCCCTTTGTAGTATTCTGACAAGTAATTTAGATAAAATTTTATAGAAGCAAAAGTTGAGGACATTGGCTTTTTGGGTGGAATTTCTGGATGCAGGTTGGCCCACACCTTTGGACACCAGGAAATCCCAGACAAAAGGCTGCTTAGTGTACCAGCATTGATCTGTGTCAGGGATGAATCAGACCTATTTTAATATGTGCTGCACATACACGTGAAAATTGACACGTTCTTGGTCCATAGGATCTACACTTACAAACTGCTGCATCCGTGCAGTAATGCTCATACATCCCAGGTGCTGTGAACTCTTTGCACATGGATTTCACTACTTCTGTTCAGACACTTGTTAGAGGAATTGCGTTCAGAAACTCAGCATCCCTATTTTTAGCAAACATATCCTCCCAATTTGATTATATTTTATTCTGGTTGAGTATCATCTCTCAGGTTCATTTTCAAATCTGTTCAGTTTCACCTACTGGCAAGGAAAACCTTGTTTTCTTTTTCATCTCCTAAAGCATTTTTGTTTCCATTGATACAGGTGCTTTGCTTATTGTTAATTCGTAAGTGCTCAATGACCTCACCTCCACTCTTTTTGCGTGTGCACAACATTTCCTGTTAGCACATGGGTGATTTTGCTTCTATAATACTTATCACCACAACAACCTTCCCCCTCTCAAAAAAAAGAATTACCTTGAATGATCTGTTACTACACTATCTTGATTTGCATATGAATTCTAGATCCAAAAGTCCTTAGATGTAGGATGTAAACGTCAGGAGAATGCTTCTTAAGAATTCTACCTTGTCAAGGAATTGTCTGAAAAATGACTCACTGGTTAGCTCAACTAAAAATACAAAATCCCAGTGAGATGTGGCAGACATTTCTCATATCCATGAGGTTTTAGCATTAGTCACCCTGCTGAGGTCAATTAGCCTTCTCTAGCACCCAGTCATGCATGGTTTTGATTGCAAGGGAGTTAGCACCCTTGAGATGAGCACCAAGCATGCTCCAGTTCTACAGAACCACTCTTAGTGGAGTAGAAGGAGCTACCCTGCAGCCTGAAGTTCGCTGGAGTTGTCTGGCGGATTTTAGTGAGCACAGATTTAAACTGCAGCTGAATACAGGCTGCTAGGAAAAAAAAAGTACAAATGTTCTTTGTGGCAAAAAAATGGGCGTTATACAAATCCCTCAAATACCTTTGGAATATTTAAGAAAACCTAAAAGGCACAAAAATATTTTCCTAATTGTGTATTTAAAATTAAGAGTAATTAAAGAAGGGAAAATAAACAAACAAAAAAAACCCAAATAAACAACAAAACTAAATAAATCCATGCAAGCCACCAGATTGCAGGGTGATAACTGTTTTAAAATGAAGATATTTAAGGAAGAGGATAAATAAAAAGATCGGGACAAGGGTGAACCTGTCTTTCCAGAAATCAGAAGCCACAGGCTGGTTTAAAGTAGCAGTGGCCAAGAGGAGATTTACACTTTGTAAAAGCACAGAGGGAGGAGGAGTTGTTCATGGTACAGAATGCCACTAGCACAGGGCTACAGGCAGGCCATGCATAATCTGAGGTGAGAAATGGGAAAGTTTCTAATCATGAGTGAAGTGGAACAGCAGGTAAATACTCCATCTTCTTCCTCACTATTTAAAGTTCTTGTTCAGTATAGGATAGGTACTTGGCCCAGTTTTGATTAAAAAAACGAACCAAACAGGAAAAAAAACCACCCACCCATCCACAAAAGCACAGAAACCAACCCCACCAAACAAACAGGCTTCCCACATCTGAGACCTCCTATAGACTGTTACATACTTAAAATGTTTAGAGTTCCCCCTCAAGCTGTGATGCATTTAAGAGGTTTTGGCTTAGCAAAGAGCTTTCTGTGCCCGACACTTCTGATGAAAGCACACAGCCCTGTTTTGTAGTGTATACTCATGCTTATTTGACTGGCAAATGAAGTTGTTGCCTCCTGGACTTGAGGTCTTCATCTTATTAGTCTGAATTTTCATGGATACTGATATTCACATTAAGAGAAGGAAAGAATGGCTATTTGCTTGAGTTTATGAAATTAATCTATTTGAACCACAAACACCACCAAGTTTCTACAACCATCAGTTAAAACAATTTTAATTAAGCCACCACATGTGAAAGGAGTGCCACATACATTAGTATCACTTGAGAGCAATTGTTTGCAATAGCTTTCTCTGAAACATCTGAATTGTGTAACATACTTTTTATGCTTCTACCCCTCCCAGTATATTCAGAGACAAGTTTATTTCGCATTTGTGCTTTTTTGACAAGTTTTGACAATGGTTATAAAAAGGAAAACACACCACACATATGAAAGACTTAAGTCATGATAAACACTATTACCATACCATCCTCCCTCTCATTAGGAAGGGTGTCCATTTTATTACATCTTTTCTCCTTCTCAGCTCTAGCTGTGCAAGGATTTTCCAGACTTGGGATTCTCTGCTGTGTTCTGAATTTACTAGAAAGTAGGTACTATCATTACTCATGATACACATTAAGACTACACAGTGTTCCCTACCAGCCAGAACTGTAAAGAAAAAAAAAAGGCACAAAAAATCCCAAACAAACACAAGAAAACCCCACTTCTGTCACAGGATTCTCTTCTTTATCAAGAATCATAAGTACAGATGATTGTATATGACTGAGTTTGTAACAGTTCTGAAGTCTACAGATGTTTATGCTCTATGAAGTTATAAAATACAGGCCTGAAAGGGACCTGCAGAAGTCATCTGGCCTTTCTAAAGAGGATCAGATGCTATAGATAGAATTACCAAGTTTTAAAAGATGTTACAAAACAGGAAGCTATACAGTATATAATACAAGAAATACTAGGCACTGAAAAAGCCTAGTTCTAAATTACTTTAGCTTTACAGTATGTTGGTGAATGCTTTGTAACTTCTATTTCATACATGTACATGAATACTTTTACCCACACAATTACCCTCTCCTAAGTACTGGGTTCATGATTGTAATAAGTCCCCAGCAGCTCATTACAGAGTAACATGCAGCATTTGCTTTCCACCCTACCTGTACCCCCCTCAGCAATCCATCTCTGCTAGAGCAACTTCCCCATAGCTGGAAGAGCAGCTCCACAAATGAGCCTCTTCCTCCCCAGCTGAAGAAAGCTCTGAGAAAGATTATAGACCATAATTAAATGTGCTGTAAAATGCTGCAGGTCCATGACAACACAGACATGGCCCTATCTTGTTGGAGTACTTATTTGGAACCACTGGCTCCAGAAACACAAGCTAGGAGCCACCCTGCTTATTCCCCGAGACGGGTGTCTGTATGAAGTTTGCATACATAAGTTGCTCACAGAACTTCTTTTCTATTTTTACCTGTTATCCCTAGTGACTCACAAAGCATCCCCAAGTTTAACTTTGGAGTATCTGCAGTGTGCTTTAGAAGCTTTTGGAGGTTTTCAAAACCTTATGCAAAGATTTCCCTCTGAAGCACAGATGAGAATTAACACACTGCAGTTTTTTAAAACTTCGACAAAGAACAGTCTATGTTTCTACTCGAGAGTGTTCTCTAAATCAGCATCCCTTAAATACCATGTAAAAGTATATGTAGTTTAAAATCTGAAAGTTTAATGATTCTATCCATGACACTGTATTTTAAGTTATATGTGGCTCTCTTACAAGTCCTGCAGTGGCCACAAACCCCACAACTGTTACATTAGCCACTGCTGTACACACCATCTCCATGCTTTCGAGATCTGTGTCCGACAGCACCAATTGGTGGAAAAATAAATTAAAACTTAATTTTTCCCTTAATTCAAATAGCTATTAGTCAACAACATTCCAGTAGCATGAATGAAAAGAGATTCTTAAGCACCCAGTGACTGCAGTAGTGTCAGGAAAGATCCTTCCTTGGGCCTGACTTTGGTGGAAGAAAGAGCATTCTTTGAAAGGCTGTTTTTTTTTTCTAGTTCAATTTAAGGCAATTTTGTCAGAGGTGAAAAAATAAATTGCATGTCCCTCTAATGGGTTGTTTAAAAATCTCACCTCTTCTTTTCTACACTTGAAACACTACATTTTATTCAAACATTCACTTATGAATAAAGATAAGGATGACTCAAATTGGTTAGGAGGGAAAGGAGGAAGTAAATCACCCAGGCAGAATTGACATGGGAACATGTAAATAATACTTTAAGCAAATACCTTTTACCTAAATATGTCAATGTTTTTACTAATTTATTACCAGGGCTAGTAAGAAATACTCTGGAGAAATAAGGTAAGTTTTTTCAGTCTCTTATGATCTCACCAAATTGACATCAGAGGTTCTCCTCTGTTGTTTTGTCAGTTGATTGTATTTGGATTTAATCTTTCAATTTAAGTATGGTGCTCTCTCGGGGGATGAGTAGTAATAGGTAGGCTTGATGTTTCCCAGGACTTCATCCTCCCAGTTGGGGAGGCAGCAGAAGAAGAAAGCACAACCTATTACAACAACGGTGCTGGCCCAGCCAAAGCCATAGGCCCAGCTGAACATATTATCTCCCGTCAGTGGAATATCTTCTGTGAATTTCACTGGGTAGATGACCAAGCCTATGATCTGGAATGCAGCTAGAGAGAGAAAGAAAAGCAGGAATAAATGACAAAGAATAAAAAACATTTCCCACTAAAAAAAAGGGTACCTGAAGATAACTGTCTATCTTTAAGATACACAAGGACTGGTTTCAGTCCTACAATCAAATCTGCATTCTTACAGAGCTACGTGACTTCTGGCCAAGGCAGATTCCCACGCCTATCTGACTGAGGCAGCTACAGATGACACTGCCAGGTTGCTAAGGCACAAACCTGCATGCTGTGACCAGCCTGGTCTTACAGCTAGGCACTGCGATTCCTGCAGAGCCAGTTCCCACTTGTATCACAGTCCCATCACTCCTTCTCCCCTCAGGAAGGTGGGAAGCACCCAGGATCTCTCAGCTCTTAAGTCTTAGCATGTGACATGCAGGGTTAAAGGTGTTGGTCGTCCCCATATATTGCTTTTAAGAGAGTGCTGACAAAGGCCACTGAAACTTCCTTAAGCGTTACCTTCTCAGAGCATAAATCAATCTTCCCTTGTTCCCCGTGAAAATGAGTCATAAACCAGACAGACAGCTTATTTCATAGGGAAAGATTAATCTAACATGTAAGATGTACATCAGCAGAAAAAAACCCCATCTAATAACCTTGTCTTTATGCCTTACCAACAACAAAGAGCAAGCCTCCAATTCCTCGGACGAAGTTGAAGCGGAGTATCTCAATCGAGAACGCGATGACCGCGAGGGCAAAGCAGATGACCAGGATCACGAAGCCAACAAGGTACGTCGCGGCTGCTGCTCTCCCCCATCCTTGAAGGGAACACAAGAAAGATGTTACACACAGCAGTGCACTGAACTGTAGATCACAGAAGATCTTCGGTTTCCTTTAATCGCCTTTTGTTGAAATCCTTTAGTGTAAGAAGCATGACCTGTAGCAAAGGAACAGCAGATGCCTCCAAAGCACAGAGCAGAGCAGAGAGGCACTACTGTTGGTGGAGCAGGACAGAACTCCCTGCCCACTAACTTGTCTGGCTGAAAAGGCAAATATCCTGCAGTGTGGTAATGGAAATAACACAACCAACTCCATAACCAATATGTAAGTGATCCACAGACATCTGAGCATATAGGGTACACAGCCACTGAGAATGAGCAGGAACAGCACAACACGGAAGGTTACAAACCCACTTCCATCCACAGGGAAGTATGAGAGCAGACAAGAGCATAGCTTCTGGGAAATAATAGGGCTGTCACCACACAGCTTCTTGCCTATTTGTTGATGACAAGAATAATGCATGTGGAGCAAAATTAGCATAACCAAAAAGAAACAGGAGAAACAGAATCTGAAGTAAAGTGGAAGAGTCCTCTTTGAATCATTACTTTGACATTTAATGGGATGGGGTGGTGCAGATTCCTAGGATCAAGCAGCTGCAGGCTGGAGACGCTCAGGCACAAAGCAAGTGGCCTTATCCCAGCAGAGCAGCAGCAGCACCCAGAACTCACCACAAGCCAGAGCTTGGGCAGTAAGCTAAGAAATAAGAAAACAGCCAGCAACTCCCCTTTTGCAGTAAGGTGAGCTTACAAAAAGGTCCTCATTATGGCCAGACCCTATCATCTTTAGAAACCAAGCAGAAGTTCAGGTGAGCCCCATGCAAACAACAAAGGTGTTCCTGCCCTGGAGGCAGGATACCTGCCCACATGGGCTAAACCATAATGGCTAGTGCTTTGTTTTCCAGTCAGTTGTCATCACAGCTGTCTTCCCACATCTACATAACACGGATTTCTACTTTCACAAATTCAGACAGGGATAGGGCCAGATCCTGAGCTCCCTCTAATGTAGGAATAAAGAGAGAAGCAAGATCTAGGGCAGAACACATTAAAAAAAAATATCTTTCAGTCAGAACTGTCTGTTCCAACACAGCTGAATCAACTCTGGAGACACCCTGCTTTCTTCACAGCCTCCGTTCCTTCTGCACAAGAACTAAGAGGAGAAAGACTGAAACAGAGAACCTTTTCTAAAGAGTTAAAATCCTCCACCTAAACTCACTCTACTAGCTGCATAAAGGGGTAAAAACTAGTAATTTGAGACAGAGAATGCAGTAAAACTATCTCAGACACTTCTACTACATACATACATTTAGTCCCTGAAAGCAAAGCATTGTTTTACAGCTATTTTAATCAGATCAGCCTAAACTGGTTTCTTTCCCCCTTATTCCAATAGCAAAAGTGAAATACAGCAGCCATCTGTTAGCCAGATCTCAGCCCAAAACACCTAACCACCACTACTGCTACCTAAAGACAGTCCTGCTGCCATAGAAACAGTAAGGAAAAAGGGTTTATATCCTCTCCCTCTTCTTGGAGCTACTTAAGACAGCACAAAATTTTCAGACTAGTTCTCCTTCATCCAGTTGTGCATGTTTCATACCACTTCCCTAAGGGAGGGCTGGCTGTAAGGCAGGAGGGAGGACACCAGATGAACATCTGGAGATTAAAGCTGTGTCAGTAGTCTGATAAAATCTTTTCATGCAAAATATTCTGGCATACCTAATGCAGGTGCTGGATATTGTCTCCACAATATTATTTAAGGATAACAAATATAAAGGGCTGAAACACCTCTCCTGTGAAGAAAGGCTGAGAGTGAGGGGGTTGTTCAGCCTTGAGAAGAGAAGGCTGAAGAAAGACCTTATAGAAACCTTTCAGTATTTAAAGGGGGCCTGTGAGAAAGATGGGGACAGTCTTTTTAGCAAGCCTGTTGCAAGAGAACAAGGGGTAATGTTTTTAAATTAAAAGAGGGTCAATATAGATAATATATGAGGATAATTTTACTATGAGGGTGGTGAAACACTGGAACAAGATGCACTGAGAAGGAGTAGCTGCCTCATCCCTGAAACATTCAAGGTCAGGTTGGACAAGGCTCTGATCACCCTGTTTTAGTTAAAGATGCCCCTGCACACTGCATGGGGGTTGGACTAGAAGACCTCTAAAGGTCCCTTCCAACCCAAACCATTCTGTGATTCTACATTTAACTATTTAGACAGAGCCAGATGAGGAAAAGTGATTCAGCCTAAATAACCTAGGAAAGGGCCAATATGGGTAAATAACTATTAAGAAAAAAATGGCATAACAAGAAGGAACGTTTAGTTATCAAAGTACATGCCCTTTCAAATGCCTGACATATGCTGGCACAGTGTAGGTAGCCAAGTTCATCATCTACCTGATCAAATTCAGGTTGCAAACTCAAATACACCTACAGGTTAAACACCATAAGACTCAGTGCAACACAAACACAACTGAAGGAGATATGAACCAGAGAGCCCCCTGTGCTGTCTATGCTGTTTCCATATCCTCTGTGCTTACTTCACACGTGTAACAAGCTTTTGGGCAGGTCAGCCCTGGCTCCATTCAGCAATAAATTTCCTTGTCTCTGGTGATACAAAAATGACAACACATATAGCTGTAGGAGTCACCTTATCAGAAAGAATAATATCAAGCCCCACTCTTACAGGTTTTTAGAAACAAGGCAGTAATAGTCACCACTGTTAAGAACTTCACTGGGTTTTATGCTCATGCGTGACAGAGCTTGGTGCTAGTGATCCTGTATATTCCCCTCCTTCCTCTGCTCGACTATCTTCTCCAGTAGCAGTTAGTTGGTTGATACTGACAAGACCTGACAAGACTGAGTCATAGGTGCTGGCCACAGCACTGCATGAGTCTTTTCTAGGCTGGACTAGACAACAGCCATCAAATGGCCAGCCTGCCACATGAGCATCAGTGGGAGTTAAAGGAAGAGCAGATGAAAGCTCTGGATTTATATATATACACAAAAAAAAAAGTGAAATCTCAAAAAATTAACTGGAAGTCTTTTAACAAGTGACTGATCAAAGAGGTTGGAGTTGGAGGCTGCACCCTTACCAAGCATAAGTTGCAGCCCTGGCCTGTTCTTTGCCCACTCAAACTATTGCTACCCCCACCAATGGGGAGAGCCTTCAGCAGAAGGTTTGCTGAAGGGGCTCTGACTGAACATGCAGTTTCTCTGTGTAGAAACCTCCTCATCCCCATACCTATCAAGTCAGGTTTTCCCAGCTCCTTTTCCTCCCAGAGCTCCCAATAGCTGACTGAGCCCTCCAGTCACCCAGCTCTCCTGTCTCCATCTGCAAGATCCTCTGACTACAGCTCCTGGCTGCTGGGAGGGGAGAGGTGCTGGTTTACACTCTCACTGTTTGCTGCCTTAAGAGCTGGAGAGACCGGCTCACACTTGGAGGACAGATGAACCCTAGCCTCTAGGTGATCTCTGCTCAGAAGTACCTTGTAATCATGAGACATTTAGCCAGAATTTATTTTTTTCTTAAAAATAAAAAATTTTCAGGTACCTTCATTTGGCAGAGATGTCTGTTTATGAAATCAAACAATAATGCTATGATAATTTGGAGCTGCATAAATAGGAGAGCAGAAGAAGAGGAGATGCAGGAGAGCAGAAGAGGAGATGCAGGTATTTCCAAGATCAGCTTTGCCTTGAAGAGTCAAGTTCTTTGCATCTAATCAGCAGAAAAATATTTATCAATTAGATGGTATTGAAAGAACATTTTAAAAAAGAAAAAACTAAATAACAACTGTTTGGGGGCTGAAGGTCTATAATTATTAGAAAGGATTAGGAGTTTTAATACATAGCTTGATTAATGATGACTATGAAAAGGAACTAAGCTGCAAATAACTAGGAGGGGTCAGGATTACTTAAAGTCAATGATGAGTACCAGTAATATGACGAAATAAAATTAAAAAAAAAAACCAACAAAACACAACAAAAGAGCCTTAGTGTTAGGTGTATTTCCTGATTTTATTAAGCTGTGACTCAGCCTCACCACGGAGGAGAGGGAAGCTCTACAAGGTAGGATATTTAAGCCTAGTTTTCCCTTTAGAAATGAATAGAAGGAATTGGAAAAGAGTCTAGCAGGAAGATGTATTGCTGCAGGATTTGAGTAACAAGCCTCCCATTTTTGTGCACTTCCAAAAGCAAAAGCTAGTTTGTTAGCTTGTGAATAACTGGAATCTTAGGGTAGAAGTTTTTACCATGATATGCATAGATGAGGCCTCTTTCTTCACTGTAGTTATAATACTTGCCTGTATATAAACAGTTGTAGCAATTCTTGTTCAGCTTTGAGGGCCCATTACACACAATGCCACAAAATACCTACTTTTGTTGATGAAACAAAGAAATAGTAAACTGTAAGCCATAGGACACTGTTAGTAATATCTTCTTGCTCACATCACATGTAAACTTCCATGGTAGCATGGCTGGTGAAGGGAAGCTATGGGCATACCCACAACAAGCACACAACAGTCCAGAATTAAAGGCTTGCTAGGACAGCTGGTTGGGAATTGATACTGGTAATCACTGCTCTGTTTTAGGTTTGGGACTGCAGGAAATGCAATCGCTATTCTACCAAATTATTAAATAAAAGCCCACTAGTACAAACTTCACTTCAGCCACTTGTTTCTGCCAGGAGCTCAGAAGAGGCACAATCCTATAAATATCCAACTATCAGTATCTCTGGGCTGCTAGCAGTAGAAGTGTCCTGGCACAGGCCTGGAAAAGCCCACCGGCAGGGACATCAGCCTTGCCTGATCGCTAGGGTCTTTTACTGGGGAGTTGCAGTAAATGTTTTCTGGGTGTAGACAGGGCCACCAACTGCCACACCTCTGTCATTAGCATTTTCTGAGTGCCTGCACTTGGCCGACACTGTAAACTAGAGTTAGTGTCTGGAATACATCCTGGCATTGTAAGTCAGACAGAAGCATGCTTAAAAAGAGGCACACTGAAAAGATAAGCATAAATGGAACATTCCTCCTATTTACCTGGCCTCTCAACGAAGTCGACACACACTCAATTTCACCAGTAATCTGCGGTACCAAAGTCCATGACGTAGGTACAGTGGCACAAGCACGGTGAAACATGATTCACAGAGGTTGGGCGCCTACTTCCAGGTTCCAATTTATTCAGGTTAATTTCCATATTATCCAGGTTAATACTTCCTTTTTTCTCCAAGTCAATTGTTGTACTTAATGAATACCAACTGGCTGTTAGGAATATAGGAAAGAGTTAACCTCCATGGGATCACCTTTACTGTACACATACACACCCATGTTTTATTGTGATAATTCAAAGCAAAGTTGCTGAGAGCAGCCATTCAGAAATGGGAGGACACAGCCCCCACAAATACTGTTCCTAAACTCACAGCCTTGTCACTACAAAGACAAGCACCCTCTCCAAGTAACCATACTGCAAACAATCCTTGTCATATCCGATAGCTTACTGATACATTTTAAACACACACTCAACAGTTTAGCCCTGAAACAGTCCAGACTAATTCATCCTCAGTCATATTATAATGCAGTACAGCAGCTCTGTGTTGCAACATTTAGATAATAGTCAGATACTGCCAGACAGGTATTTCCCAGACACAAACCAGTCTAGAGCTCTTCACAAAATCCCTTCTCTACCTCCCTACCAAATGACATCCTGCTCTTTTTCCCTTTTCACTTCTTCCTTCCCATATGGCATTTGCAAATGCGCATTAAAATTCAACGAAGTTTAGGAGACTCCTATTTGCAAATCTTTGTCTGTTCTTGCCCCTCTTTCTCCATTTAAAATAAGTGAATTGGCTCCTTTTCCTCTTACTACACATGCTGCAACTCCATTTATAACCTGTTTAATGGAGCTTTCTGTTAATGGGGATCGACTCTGAAATTTTCATTTCATTAGGAGAGGTGTAGAACGGTTAGTGCATAGTATTTATTGTAAGCAAAACACAAGTTATGCATATCAATTAACTAACTTTTGTTTTCCTGCAGCAGTGCTGCAAATGCCTGCTAGGCATTTTTTCCTTTGTAAATGCCCTCACCTCTTTTGAGCCTAATTGCATTAGCATAGGAAAAAGAAAAAAAAAGGAAGCAAAATAAATCAAACCTGAACTCATATGTTACATCCTGTCTTTAGATGTAAATAGTATTTGAGTAGACAGTGGCATTGATGTCATGAAAATTAGAGAAGAGTCAAAGTCAAGCTGGTATAAATAAGCCAAGGACGTAAATTTTGATTTAAATAAGCCAAGGCATAAATAAGCAAAGTCAAGGATACCAGTCTTCTCTGACAGCTTTTTAACTAGAAAAACAAAACCAGCAGAAACTTGCTTTTGCTCTGGAACACTCAGGGCTGACTCTAAAAAACACACCCAGCAGTAGTTGGGGACACGAGAAGCAGTTACTACAGGAGAGTGCAAATCACAGCAGCTCTACCAGATTAGCTCTTCTTCCCCGTGCAATGCGAATTTAAGCAACTCTGCACTAGTTCTTTTCCCCCCCTCTGTCTAATGGGAGGGACAGATATTTTTGTGAAAGTAGTCACATTTCCTCCACTTACAGAAAAACCTGCCATCATCACCTGGCTGAGAAACGAAGCCACTGTTCTCACAATATATCCAGGATTTAGCTTATGTATGAGTGTTGAAATGGAAAGCTTCTGGAAGTCAGCCCGTTGTGCTCGGGCAGCAAGGGATCTGCACAGTCCTGGCTCTCCCAGCTGAAACACACCCTTCCAGCTTCCCAGCCTCCAAAGTACCCTCATCCAGGACCTTAAGGCAGATCTGCTTATTTGTCTCGAAATTGTTTGTTTGAAAGAAAAGCAGATGTAATCAGACCTTTTTGTTCTAACAAAAAAAAGTCCCCTCAAAACCCAGAGACTAGGAGTGTGCAGTAAGAATGTTAGACTGGCAATGCCAGATACAGAAGAAGCTCAGCAAATTGAAACAGAGACACAATTATGCCCTGATTCAGGCCCCTGTGCAATAGAAAGCTATAAAGAGGAAACAGCACCTTTCTTTCCTGCCTGCAAACCCACATCAGACCATTTTAAACTGCAGGTCAGGAGGCATCTTAACAGCCTCATTCCCTTGGCCAGGCTGGCAGGGTTAAATTAAGGTGCTCTCTCCCTTTGGAAAGCCAGGGGAAGACCATTTTACTACAGTCCAGGTGTGGTCCTGCATAGGACACCCTGCGTGAAGGTCCCATGCTCAGCATGCAACCAGTGAGATCACTGGCACAAAAAGGGCAAGCTGGCTGTTGGTGCCAGGCGAGGCTGCTGGGACCACAGTCTCCACAGAGTTGAGAGAAAGCAAACTGAAGAAAAGACTTGTGGTCAGTTGGCACTCTTACCTTGTTTGTAAAATAACATTAAAAAAAAACCAAACAAACCAAAACACTAACACCCTAAATTCTCAATGTTGTTCTGATAGAAAAGACAGCTCCGAAGGAGTATTTATCTCTATTGATTCGCTGGTTTAAGCCCTGCAACAGCATTAGTACAGGTTCTGCAAGGGAAACTCCATCCCAGAAGGCAGCTGCTCCACAGCAGAGGTGGGGAGACCGTTCACAGAGTTGGCACCCACCTCATCCGCCGCTTTCCAGCCACTGC
>VWZY01006340.1:239538-255448 GCA_013399075.1 Chloroceryle aenea
AATGGTTATATATATAATTTGATATTTTTGAGGAAAGAGCCAAATCTGTAAAGAATTTTTCATTCAATTATCTTTAGGAAAAACTGTCTTGACAGATATAAAGAAGCTTTCCTTTCCACCATATTTGCATTTTCCTGCATTACTCTGTATGTCCTGTCTCAATTCCTCCTTACCCTCTGTAAAGCCATGAACATCTCAAACCTGACCACACAGCATTGTAGGAAACCATCACCTTTTTTGTTCTTTCCAGCCAGCCTCAGCACAGACAGCTCATGTATAATGATGCCTTGGTTCCCAGCAGTGGCATCAGGAGCTTTTGGGATAAATTTAATCTCCACGTGCACATCCAGAAGCGGACAGGGTATATTTAATTGCACAGCTCCACATTAAAGACCCTGTTTAGCTTTTATAAATGACTCATTCAGCAGCCCAGTCCACAAAGGCCTGATTTCTAGGAGACAGTCTGGTCTTTAAGTACTTAAATGAGGGATCACAACGCCAAATTAGCAGCACATGTGGATGTGACACTGGATTCACACAGCATGCATGAACATCAATACTTTGAGTCATTTTTTCCAGGGCCAAATCAGGGGGAGCTGCTTCTTACTCAATCTCTCCCAAGCCTTGTTACAGCAGGAGCTGCCCCTGTGTTCCAGGCAATGACCCACTTTGCTCTGTTACTATGAGAAGCAATAGTTATAAACAGTTATAAATACTTACAATGTTGAGTCTTCTCTCCCACAGTGCTGGACAGATAGGTGAAATTTCCATCTATTTGTCTTGATGCAAAAGCTTCACCTTCTTCAAATCATCTCAATCACACTTACAGGGTTAGCTTAAAAGTGCACATTTCTTGAGCACCTTGCTGTGACAGACAGAGCTGAGTGCACAAAGATGAAAGAGGACTTTGTGAAAGGTGCTGTCTGTAAATGCCTAAAAAAATGAGACAAAAAGTAATTTTAAAACTCCACACACAAGCAGAGTTAACACAATCATGCATGACCAAAAGCATTGGGATTAGTAGGAAATAGCTGGGAGATGAAGGAGGGAGGACTGGGAAACACTGTGCTTGGGGAGAGAAGTTTCCATTTTGTCAAGGGTGCTGCAGGGAAGTGTTGCTTCAGCTCATGAAGTGTGACAGTATCTACCCATTTCCCTCAAGTGTTGGTGAGCTTATTCTGTATACACTTTTGTGCCTTAAAGTAGCAAACGCTGAGATGGAAGCATCAGATTCATGTAGAAAAGAGTGGAGATGAGGGATTTAGTTTAAACACTGTCACCAATAACAAGTAAGCACTGAAGATATGTGCTTATGCAGGAAGAGAGGAATGGTAGACAGGGGAAAATTAGCTTCATCATTTTGCTCCTCTCTTTCTAGTTTACACATCAAACAGTAGATAGCAATTAAATTGAAATATAACCTGTGGTATAGTGTGATCAGTTGGAAAAGTGAAACCACGAGAGACTTCAGTTGATCACACAATAACAGATGGGGTAATAAAACCTAGGACAATAAGGAATATTTGCAGAACAAATGAAAGATCAACTTCCCTTCTGGCACAGAGGCAAGAAAATAGGCGAGTGTTAAAGAACAATCTAAATGGCAAATTGATGAGGGAAAGAACATATGGCAAAGATAGAAACTGTTAAATACACACAGAGGAAAATGTATGTTTTTAAACCATCTTTACAGCCTGACTGTTTCTAGCCTTCATGTGCTTTTTTTTTTTTTCCTGACCAACCTTTTTGAAGAAATGATTCCTTGGATCTCTGTAGTACAAAGCATGAAGAAATTAGGTCAAAAATATAAGTTCAACATAACAGGCAGAAGAAAGAGAAAATGAGACTTTAGTAGAGCTGATCTGAATAAAAAATGCTACCAAGATCTTTTTTTCCCATCCATGCTGTTGTAAAGTCAATTATGCCATGCAATTAGACACTGGATGGGCACTGGCTCTGTCTAGGGAATTGCTGTGTTTTTCAGGGCAGTATCTGAAGAGTGTCCAGCGTATTCCATCCTTCATTCTGCTGTGAAAAGAAGAAACAAAATAAACATTGCAAGCATCAATAAACTACTCAAACTCTGGAATCTTTGCAACTACTCAGAGTTTGCTGAAACGGTCTGCTGCAGGGCCAGAGGAGCCTGGTGGGTGAGATGCAGTGACCATGCAGAGATCCAGCCTACAAGGGAAGCTCCAGACACAGACAGAGCTTGCTCACTCCCATGCAGGACCTCATGCATCCTACATCTCAGCAGCCCCAAATGGTCTTCAGCTTCTGGGTGAGGCATATATGAGGAAAGGTAGCCAGATCAGTGCTCACCACCACCCCCAGCTCAGTGCATCCAGAGCAGCATGGATGCAGTCAGTGGTTCTCATCCAGCAATGACAGCTCCAGGACCCACCTGTGAGTTCGTCGCAGACTCGGCACTGAGCAGCTCAGCTCCTAACATAGGCAGGAAGGCTGTCTTTAAACACATGGTGGAACTGCAGATATCAGTGAGAACACCAGGCCTTCTTGTTCCCTCACTCCATGCCCAGCTCTTAGCTAGGAAGGACCCACTGAGTTCACTGGGGTTGTCCTATATTTAAAAGAAAGACCTGCCAGCTACCTGCCACTTGCAGGTGTGACAGGGCTGTGGCTCATGCATGGGCACTGGCCACTTGTTCAGTGGGATAAGCAGCAGAGTTGTATAAACCCTCCCTAGGCCTCAGAACTGGATCTAGCCTTGTGCAATTCTTTGCAAGATTAAAAGCACAGTTGAACAGAATTGAGGTCAAAATCCTGGATTTAGAAGTAACACCTTTTTTTTTTCTTATGATAATTTGAAAAAGTCAAATGGAAGAAAATGAAACAAAGGTGTCCCTCCCTATCCCTACCCACAGCCCCATTAGAATACATCATAGTGAGTCTTGTCATTCATGGTAAGATGACACTGACAACAGGGAGACAACAGGAACACTGATGTTTATCACCTGGGCTACACTGCAGAGCAGTGTGAGCTGTATTCTCAGCAGAGCTTTTTCTGGTTTATGACTCATGCAGAGCCCTGCTTTTCTGCTCCTCTCTCTCCTACTCTGACAAACAAGAGAGTTATAGATCATAGAATCGCAGAACAGTTTGGGTCAGAAGGGACCTTAAAGATCACCTAGTTGTGACCACCCCTGCCATTGGCAGGGACACCTTCCCTTAGACCAAGTTGCTCAAATCCCCATCCAGCCCGGCCTTGTTACAGGTAAATAAATAAATAAATATCTATTATTTTTAACCAGAATCCAAAAAGGTAATTTCATATACTGATACATCTTTTGCACGCAGGTACATCTCAAATCCAACACCATACATGTGCAATGACTTAGGCTTTGCACCCTCCCACTCTGAAGCCTCAGCTGAAGCTCTCTAGTTCCAGGCTGCCTTCTAATTTACAATCATTTACCTACAGCAGTAGGACAGCGATGAAGGGAGGTTTCTGAGAACTCTGCAACCAGGAAAGAGAAGGTAGAGAGGTTGGGAGGAAGAGATGAAAAGGGCAGAGGATACAAGTAGTAGGGTAATGCAGAAGCAGTTCTGGGGAGTAGGTGAGCTTGCTGACAGTGGCTCTGTCACCCTGTTTAAGATCTTTCCAACAATGTAGGTAGATTTGGGGGTTTATTGGTACGGGTTTCACTTTTCTCTTTTTTAAAGGATGGACATATCTATGTGTTTCAGCACAAAGGCAACCAGATGGAACTATAAAAATGAGCCAGAGGGTGGTAGAGAGTCCACTTCACCCTACCCACACTAGGTTGTAGCTGAGCCTGCAGAGGTTTCAGAAGCTGAACTTATGGTTCGAAAGTGAATTAACATAGGAGGCATCCACACATCCAGATGGGAGAGGATATGTGCTCTATGAGCCTGCTTTGTCTACACTGTGTTTCATCTTTTTGCAGGCTTTACAAAGGAGCAAAATCTTGCCATAATCATAAACTCATGACAACCTGAAATTACAAACGGCCTTTATAGGGGCCACCAAAGGAAAAAAGGACCTTAGTGTCTGTTTTCAGATAGCTAGGCACAACCAGAATTTAAACAGTGAATAACACCAGTGTTTAGGTATGACACATCAGGATATAATCAGGATGCACAGCCAAGTGAGTTAATCTTCTATGAAGATACTTGTATTGGGAACCCATTAAAAAGCTCCTATAAATTAATTCTTTTGACTAAACTGCAAAAAAAGCACCTCAAAACATAGCAACAGCTTTCCAGTTTTTTGAGTGTTAGGTTTATGGGCTCATCTTCCTGAAACACTTAGTGGTTTCCTCTCCTCCAGTCATTTTATGATGGGATTATTTCTGAGGGGTGGAAGTGGAGGAGATTTTTTTTGGTGTGCTAATACTGCAACAGTGAAGCTCTTCCCTCCGGCTGGTTTTAATTTGTGGACATCTGAAACATTTGGGATCAGATTACCCACCGGCAAGTAGGACAATGACATTGCTGTAATGAGCTGGAGACTAATTTATAGGCTTTGCAGATGTGAATGCATTAGCATGCAAATCATGCACAGCCCCTGCCTATAAATAAAAGAACTTACCTTGCCAAGAGATGGCTGTCCCAAAAATATAATGAGTATTATAAATTATAGGCAGATTTCAGATTCCTTTGTATTCTTGCTCCTCTGTATTCTTGCATTTAAAGATAAAATGTAAAATACAATGCATGGCTCAGGCAGTTGTATTTTTTGCCTCCCAGTGTTATTATTACATTTTGCCAACTGCCACTCCTTCATTTGTTAGAAAAAGGGCTATTCAGACTTGTTGGCAACTTTGAATACTACATTACTAGATGGCAGTGCTCTGAAAAGCAAGGGTCAGCTGTGGTGAATGCACTGAACTGTGGCTTGGGAGAAGTTTTCTGTTCGCAGCTCTGCTCAGATGTAGCTTCTCCTCTGACTTTTTGTACAGCCCTGGACAATTCATTTAAGCAGTCCATGCCATCATGTCTTTAGGAATAAGGAAAGTTGAAGTTTGTCTTACCTGTGATTTCTGTTTAGGGTTTTGGAACAAAGCCTGTCTTTACTGCTATCTATAGAGAGCTGTATGTGTTGGCACATGCTGGACACTCGTGACAACAGTAATAGCTTCTGAAGTTACAACTTCAGAAGATAGATAGGAATAAGCTCAAATGCTATGTGAGCAAAAATCTAAGGGATTTTTTTTTTCTTTTTAACTTGATGAGAACAACTTACTGAGACTGCACTTACTGATGTGATTGGCTTTATTGAGACAGGAGCACAGGCTGTGCATGTTGCTGTGACTTCAACAGCTTCCTGCCGCTCCCTGTTTCACCAAAACACCTTTGAATGACAGAAGAACAGAAGCAGCAGAACTGAGGAATTCCTACAAGTTTTTTGAAAACACATTGCCTTGTAGAGTGAAGAATCCCGAAGTATCACTTCCCTCCCCTAAAGGAGAAGCTCTGCAGTGAGTTCAGAGAGAACCTTACAACTCTTATTTTTTGCTGATTATAGAGCTACTCGTACCATTCACTTTTGCTGCTCATATTCCTACTCGTTTCTTCCTAGAGTCATTTTTTTTTTTAGGTTCATTCCAGTGGAAGAAAAATCCTCCTGAAAATGAAATAGACCTGATAGAGAAAAGGTTCACTGACAGCTTCGCTTATTTTATGGACATATTACATCAGGCTAAGCCTTTGCCATCTGCTCTGCCTCTGATTGTAAATGGGAAAAAAATAAAACCCAACCAAACAAAAAGAACAAATCACAAGAACATCAAGGAGATAAAAGTGATTTAACTGCCTGTATATGATCCGCCAACAATGCAGCTTGCACTGAAGATGTTCTTTCTCATGATTTGGACACAAATCACAAGGAAAATGGTTCGCACACAACACAGTAAATTTCCTGCTGAGCTGGAGTTTTCTTGAAGCAAACCTGACTCCACAAGAGGGTTCAACTGTACTTAAATGAAATTATGTCAGCTTTATGTAAAGACTATTCTTAAATATTTTTTATATTTTTTGCAGCACAGGCAGTAAAGCACAATGGGGTGTAAATTATTTAAGGGGTAATACTCATGGCTGAGGAATGTGTGACACAATAAATGGCTTTTGTAGGTAACCGAACACCACAGCAAGGCTGTGAGGTATCTGAGAAGCACAGAAGGCATTCATTCTAAATATGTCCCAGTGCCATGTTCAACAAGGAAGAAGTTAAACAAACATGAATGTGAAGATTGTGTTTTTCTGGCTATGTGATAATTTGGAAAATCTATGCGGCTGGTTTGCTAGAGAACATTCATCAGAAAACATTGAGATGAGGAGATTAATGGGGCAAATAATTAGGAAGCAGAAAAAAAGTGATGAGATTCAGCGTGTGCAGGAGTCAGTAAAAATGCATCCTCCTCGGGAAGCTTACAGTTTGCACTCTGTGATAAATCCTTGTATCGACATGCAGGTTGTTAGATGGTATTCTTCATGAGTTGTTAAGCACAAAGACAGAAGACATGGACCATCCATACAGCATATCATAAATCACTGTAATGCCCTTTTAAGGCTTGTCCCTTAAGAAATGAAATTATAATCTAATGCGTTATATTCATCTGTGGAATGCAAATTCCCACAGAACTGGGTTCACTGTGAGCAGAATGGGGGAAGATCATGAACGGATGTTCCTTTAATTTCTCTTTAAGTTAATTAAGTTACTAAAATTTATTAGTATCCAGACATTTGATTTTCTCTTCGGATTATGAACTAGAGACTCTAAATTGTGATATATATATATATATGTGCTTCAGCATAAAACATATATAGTTTTACCTCTTCTGCTGGTTGTCTACTGAACCATCTTCTGTGACATGGAAGGACCTGTGTCAGCTCACAGTCTTGCAAATAGCTACAGTGTCTAACCTCTGTTTGCAGTAACAGCCTGTGAGAAAGAAGGCAGAGGATACAGGAATTGCTGCTGTCCTCCTCAGAGGGTAGAGTACTTGTACACACAGTGAGGCACCCAGCAACGGCATGAAATATGTGAGGTATATTAACTTGTGTTACTGAGAAGGACTGTGGCAGTTACAGGACTTGCTTTCACTTCTGAAAGGAAATCCTGTGACAGTGATTGACCCTTGCTGCAGTAAGGTGGGTCTTCATTCAGTGGCCAATAACAGTAAATTAGTTTACATTTTGCACAAGGATGAACAGAAACAAATGGAACTTCAGAGCTCAGTTAAAAACAAAACCAAAACAAAGCAAACCAAAACCAATTATTTGTATTTCATATTTTTTTTTTATTATTTACTTAGACAACAGGACTAATTCCTCTTACTCCGATACCTACATTGCTATTCATTAATGAATTGATGCTCTGTTCTTCTGCACTATGAAGATCAGCTTACCCTTGACATGAGCAACTACTGGACTAAGTTGTTCCAAATGAAGCAATTATTCAAGTTAGACTCTTGGTATTTAAGAATATAATGTTTTCATCTTCCACATAGATCAGAAAAGGCACAGTAAATTAAATGAATAATATGCTCATTACTGATGACAGGTGGCTGTGTGGAATCAATATTATAGCTGTAATAGTGTGAAATCAATATTATATCTGTAATATATATGCCATTTATAAAGTTAGCTGGCATTATAGGTGGGGCTACCTTAAGGTTACCTGGCAACTGCCACAGTACAATCTCATTTTCACTCACTTTGGCAAACACTAACTAAGGCTGAAATATTCCATCTGGATAGGAGCAGGAATGATTGCTTTGCATTTTGATCGGAGTAGTTTCACTGTTGCTAGACAAGAGAGAACATAATGTTCTGACAATGTTAATACAATCTGATAACCTTTCTGATAGCCTGAGAAGATGTACTGTCCCCCTTTGTTGTCATGAAGAATTAAAGCAAAATGTGCAAGTGGCCTATGTACCAGGGCCACGTGTTTCACTGTGTCATTGAAAACTTGTCCAAATCTGTCCAAATTTCAGAAAACCAGTCTACACAGGGTCAGTAATACTAGATTTTTTCAGCAAAAATCTCTGCGGAGGTTTTTTTAGTTGTATGCTAATACACTACACTGTACAGGATTAAACACAAGCTTTCCTGTATTTGTAAACCTGCAGACCTGTAGTCAGTCATTAGCATGTGACACAGGAGCTGAGAGCAAGCAAACTTGCTTATCTTGTACCGTGATGGTGTCCATGTAACTTAGCAGTGCCCAATCTAGACAGAAATTAGTTACTCATGTTCTAAACAGAGAGTACTGCAGTAACACGTAACTCAACCAAGTTACTCTAAATTAACTCATACTAGAAGTGTCCCACATACAGGAATATGTAATCTAATTCTAAAGATCTAAAGGGATGAATTTCATTCTTTTTGAAGAGAAAAGCCATCGACAGGAGGGATGACTGAGGTTAGACTGAGGTTGCCTTGCAAGGGACAAGGCAGGCTGAAGCTCATACAAGAACTATAACTGGCCTGGCAAGAAGTACAGGACAGGAAGGCAGTGAGAATAGCTGAAAGCACCTGCAGAAAGAGAGGAGACGTGATGAAGCACAGAGGAACAAGGGTAGAACTGGTCAGAGAGAACAAGGAGGCTGGGACTCTGAGGAGCTATGAAGCTGGACGAGCATCTAAACTTTATCACAATGCACAGGCTGTACTCTCATGCTCTTTCAAAAGATGTGCTTTTGTATGTACATTCTAACTAAAGATGAGAATATATGAGACAGAATAGCAAAGACAGATGAAAAATAAAGGACAGAGTCATCACTTCTCATAAACTAGCTGTCAGGAAATCACAGCACTATTAATTCAGAGCATCTTTAATTCAAGCTACGTGGCAAATGTTATTGTACATGTCTGAGCATTCATTAGTGTTTGAATTTTGCACAAAAGATCTGTGCTCTGTGTCTTTTTGTAAAATATGCCATATACACAAAATTATTCTGAAAAATTATGTACCTGAAAAGGCAAAAAGATACCTTATCCTCCAATAAAAGAACAATCTGCTTCACTCCAGTGGGCTGGCTTATTATTATTCCTATTTTCTTATTCTTTACAGGCCTAGGAAAAAAAACCACAACAAAAATAACAGCAAACCAGTGCAGCTACTGTGCATCAACCTATGCTCTTACAGATCAAAGGAGAGAAACCATGTTGCAGAAGTGAGGCGCTGTGGCAGAAAAACACCTCTCTCTTCATATCAGTGAGACCTGAAATTGGACAGTTCTGCTGGTTGCGATTCTGGCCATGAAACACGAAGCAAAATGTCGCATAGGTCTGACCAGGTACTGCTGAAAGCAGCAGGGCTTAACAGTAGTACTGAAAGCAAGACTGCTGCTAAGTGTGTTTAAGATCAAGCCAATGTCCCTATAAATAGTCATTATCCTTTAAAGGATCATCATTGTAATAATCTCCCAAACATTTTAATTCTATTTTTTTTTCCCTTTCTGCTTATCCTGTAGTATATTGTAGATGGCAAGGAGTACAGTTTGATTGCTAGAAACCAGAAGAATCTGTAGCCTTAGATACTAGATCCCTTTTCCCCCAAGGTCTTTTATTTATCAACCGAGTAGTTTTGATCTGGAAGCTAACGAAACCCAAACACAGAACTCTGCAATGCTATTCTTTCAAATCCTTTTTTCAAGATACATATTGGGAAACACTGTGTCCTTCTGCTATATTTTCTGTAACAAAAGAGCAAATTCCAAAAGTCTTAAAAAAATATACATTTGGGTAACAGTGCTCTCCCTCAAGCCTACAAGGTTCTGTGTGTGCTTGTGTGACTATTGCTGTAGTAAGAGCTTTTGTGTAGTTCAATATCCACTTAGCATTGGATTTTCAGAACATGACTGAGAGGCAATTACTGTCTACTCTTAGCAAGCTGGAAGCTGAATGCTATATCCACTCTGATTGTATCTGCAGAAAGTATATGCCAATAGAAATCTGAACATTGATTTCACATTGATTAATACTAGTAGTGAAATACAAAAGGACATCACTCAATGTGCAAGTTCATCGGTCAGTTTATAGCAAACTGCTCTCTTGAAGAACATTCCAAGAAAGCCTCCAAACATGTGACTATACCACAACTCTACAAGTTCACCTCGCTGCTAATTTGCAATTAAAGTGTCAAAATCCGGAACTCGGTTCTATGCCCAGTCAGATGGTAGAGGGAGATGTATAAGTAATTGGTAGTCTCCAGATTTGTGCTGGACGCATTGAACATAGCCTGCCGTTGAGATGATGAGAAATAGTGACTGAGGGGACAAGAGCATATGGAGAGTAACAGATCCTTACACCTTTTGGAAGAGCTTTTATTGTCCAGGGGTTACCTTCCTTGAAATAAGTTACCATTTATTACTATGAAGAAAAAAGCATACTAAATAGAAATGAAACTATGTTCTGGAACTAACTCGCTCTCTTAATTCAGAACACTTTAGTTTGGAAATCTTCTAAGATGGTCTTTACAGTTGGCAAAATAAGCACCATTGATTAACAGAGTCAAACCACATCTCAGAGTTCAAGGACATCATGGAGAAATTTTGTCATGTTTAGTCTTTATATGTGACTATTATATGAATCCATAAGAAGACCCAAATTTTGTCACTATTGCATTGTAAAAATGAAATTTCCCTGAAACCAGAGAATTCATTTCAGATTGATCTATCCATGGCAGAACAGAATCTGCAAGTTAACACTATTAAATAAACTGCTATTTAATCTGTCCATTTGTCCCTCTCTTTACTTTGCACTATACTTAAAAATTTCAGGAATTTGTCATGAAGGAACCATACATTAAAATTTGAAATAGTGGCATGAAAATCTATTTATCTATTTTAAAAGGAGCATATTAGGTTGAAAACTTACACAATTTCAGCTTTTCTAGGAGTATTTCTAGTACTTCAACCCATTCATTTATGTTCTTAACACCAAAGAGGGTATGCAAATCACAATCCATTTTCTTGCTAGCAGAAATGTATTGAGTTAGGTCTTGGTGACCTTTCTTGGCTTTGCATCACAAGCATCTGACAGCTGTAGATGCCATGATGTCCTTGTATCCTCATAATTAGAGACATCATTTTCTCAGTCAAAGGCCACAATATATTTCCAAGCAGTTTATGGGCCCAAATATTTATAATGCATTTGTAACTTTGAGTCACCCTTCATACAGTACATGACAAGTTATAAATTCAGTCTCTTTCTAGACACAGCTTCAGAGAATTTGGTTTTGACCATTTGGCTTATTCCAAATATACGATGGCCAGATGGTACAGTTCTGACTTTTGTATTCAGCCCTTGAATGAACTGCTGTTACACTTTTAAGATCTTTTTCCATAGATTAAAACTATGAGAATCCCCTGGATTACAGGGATAAAAGTGGGACACAGAAAGTCCTCTGAAGTTTAGCTTTCTGTCCATCTTGGAAGTCTTGTGTTATTAGCTCTGTGATGATGGTCACTTGTAGTTTCCTTTCCCCCTGAAATTTCCTGTCTTCTTGAAGCATTTTCAGTAGAGGCCAATGGAAGAAAGCAAGCTTTTCTAGTTCAAATTTTTATGTTGAATTTTCCCATGTATTCACTCTTTTTCCCAAACTCTTGTATTTCAGTGTAGAACAGGAATTGGTACAGAAAAGAGCAATCAGTATGACTGAAGATCACATAGGGAGAAAGATTAAACAAAATAGTCCACTGTAGACTGGAGTAAAAAAAGCTGAGGGAGGACACACCTAATGTAGAAGGAATAATGAATGGTGGGAGGGAAATAGGGAATGCTTATGCAGTGTTTCTCATCGTACAAAAGGTAGGTAGTATCAAAAAACTAAGAAAAAAGAAGGTAAAACAGTATGAAAAAGAATTTTCCCTTCTTTGTATGCAATTCAGCTGTGGAATTTGCTGTCACAGGATGGTCCTGAAGGTCAAAAGCATAAAAAGGTTCAAAAGGAATTAGATACATTCACAGAAGAAAAATCTGTCACCTATTACTGAATACATAAAGATAAACCCACTGTCTCAGCAAGTACCTAGGTTGCAAATTAATAGAAACTGGGAGAGTTTACCAGGAGAATGGGCACTACACTCTTTCTACCCCTTCTTTAAGAATCCTCAACTGACTTCTGTCAGAAATAAGCTACTGTGTAAAAAGGACCCTGATCTGACCTAGAATAGCTGGTCTGTGTTCCTGATACCTTCTTCAACTGCCTTTGCAATTCTTCGGGGAGATGAGATGATTATGGTAGATCGAAGGCAGTTAGGAGGGACTTTTGCTTTTCACCTGTCTTTGCAGAAAGGACATCTCAGCAAGCCTGAGTCTTGTCTCTTATTTCTATGTTGGCATGGATCTCAGGATTTTACTTTTGCTTCAATGGTTCTTTAAAGAATAAATGATGTAAGGTTGTGTTGAACAGACGGTGCTGAATGTATGCTAGCTTTATCCACAGCTCCCACTCCAGAGGGTTGCTCTCCCTAACTCTGTAGTGCCTGTGCTCAGCAGCACACATCATCATCTTTACAGTACTTTGCCTTTGTTCAGCAAGGTCATGATGTGGAGAGTGCAGAAAGCAGCAATTGTTCGGAAACAACTTCACTGAGCACTCAACTAGCCTCTGGTAACTCGCTGACAGTGTAATTGGGCGAACAGTGACAGATGTCACCCTATCATCAATGATGTGATTACAGTCTAGACAACCAAAACTGCAAACGAACCCTGGCAAGGATCTTGCTTGTTCAAGACTTGTTGTCCTCTGGGAGAGGGAAGGAAGGATACCTTGGTCTGGTATCAGGTGCCATGAAGGTGCTGGTGAACCCATGCTCCAGATAGACCCACCTTCACTTCACGTGGGTTTTGAGCAATTTATCCTGCAAAAGGGCAATCACACGTACAGAACTTCCTGAGGAAAATCGAGCCTGAGCTTCTTCTGCAAGTCTGGTCAGTCCAGTCATTGGAGTGCTTCTGGGAAAAGAGTAATTTTAAAAAGTCTAGCTAGGTACCATTTTTGAAACATGGAACCAGGGTTTTTTTTTCTTGTCATTAGAGGGTATTTCTAAATATTTTGTAATTTAAGTTGAAGTTCCCAGGGACACAGCCCATCTCTTTGATGCACACAGTCCAGTGTCTACAACACAATGACACCTTGGCCAAACATATTGTTAAAATGACCAAAACACGGGTAATTTGTGAGTGATAATGACTAATGGCAGATACCTGTGATCAGCTCACAAGCTAATGTGCATTTGTCTGATACATTTCCACTGTACATTTGGTTCTGTTTCAGGATTGCAAAGGCCAGAGTGACAGGACAGGTGTGTGCATGGGCAATATGGCTGAATGCTATGCGAAGAGATTTAAACTAGCACCTTAAACACTGCCTTCCTTGGCTGCTGGAAGGAGCAGAAACATAACAGCATGGAGATCTCCAAAGGTAAGTATATGCTGCTCCTTACCTCTGCTTACCAGCCTAGACAGAGAACTTCACTAATACAGCTGTATTACTCTAGTATCTTGAGTAGTTTGGCTTTACTTACACACTTCCTGGCTGTGTTCAGAGCTGTGGATGTATCCTGGGGTAGAATCTGCATTCATGCAATACCAGAGATCAGTAGCACTGACAGGTGAGAGTCACAAAAGCATGCGGCACACCCGCCACCGCATCTCAGCAACATATAACCCTTGCATCCTGCAGATGCCAGATTTGCATAGGATCCTTCCAACTTCCAGAGCTGATTTCTAGGTGGTTTCGACCACTGTAGAGGGCTGCTGGCTTTCAACAGTCAGGATGGCAAGGAGGACTTATGAGCTGCAAGTGTGACCATAGAAAGCTTAGTAGCCTCTTAATGGCAGATGATAGGACATTTCTTCACCATCATCCCTACTCTGTACCTGGGTTTCCAGATCTGGGGACTAGGCCACTTGCCTTGGAGGGGAGCCCAAAGCACATGATTAAATGTGACCTCCTCCCTGCACAGAGCACATTCAGCAACTGACTTCCAGAAATACATGCGTACTGTGTATTTAGGTGCTTACTATAGACAAAAGAGACAAGGATTGATGGACCGGGGGCTACTCTGTTTTCAGTTGTGCTCTGTGACAGGACAAGAGGTAATGGTAGCAAGGTGAAACACAGGAAGTTCTACCTCAACATGAGGAAAAACTTCTTCACTGTGAGAGTGACAGAGCATTGGAACAGGCTGCCCAGAGAGGTTGTGGAGTCTCCTCTAGAGACTTTCACTACCTGGATCCGCTCCTGTGTGACCTGCCTTGGGTGTTCCTGTGCTGGCAGGGGGGTTGAACTTGATGATCTCCAGAGATTCCTTTCAACCCCTACCACGACCTCTGTTCATTTGGAGATGAAGGGCTTCACGTGAAACATCAGCAAGCTGACTCATGGTACTCTGACATACATTTGCTCAGGAAAATTCATCATGGCTTACTTGTTTTTCCTTCTGCATAATCTTACAGGAAGACCTTAAGATGTTCTAAAGAGCCTGTTTCTCTTACTCTGCTGATATAACTAGTGGAAAGAAGCACTAGCAGCACAGAACCCATTTTGCTTGAAAATGTTTGACAGTGAGTAAAACACAAGTGCCAATCTTGATTCAGTGGCATCAGCATCTATGGAAACACTGTAGCTCTGGTGAAGATTTCAGCTGCAAAGGGCTTCCTGTAGAGACCACAGGGAAATTATGTAGTCAGTTGATGATGCATATAGCTAGAAAATAATCTAAAATTAAAAATTAATACAGTTTTGTTGGCAGCTTGCTGAAAATAAGCAATTAATTATTTACTATGAATACATACATATTTGTCTTTTAATGTTCCACAGGTCCAAATGATCTCTGGTACATCATTTCTACATTTAAAAAAAAACCTCAAACACCATCAGGGTCCTTTTTTTGTTGTTTTTCTCCACCTCCTGAAAAAAAACCCAACAGAGACTTGGAACTACAGAAACTGACCCTTATGTTCATTTCCACTAAGCACATCCCAGAACAGATGAAACACACAGGTGGGGGAACAATTCATCATCACTTGAGCTTGAGCCTTGACTTAACAGCATTGTAGTTCACTGGCAACCCTGACCACTAGCTATTAGCCATTTTTCATTCCATGGAAGGTGGCAGACCATAGTCACAGATAAGAAACTTTGTGAAACTGCTTCCAGTTTCCTAGAGTTTGGTATATGCCTTGGAATCTGAAGCTTTTTCTTTTAAATTCTTATTATTGTAGCTCCTGGCATTCCCGGCCAACTCTAGACCTTTCTGTCATTATTCTACATCCTTTTCTTCAGACATGAGTTTTACAAGCTGGCCTTAAAATGTAACTGTAGGTTATACACTCATTATGCTTCTGAACACAAGCAGGATCAGGCCTTGTAAGTATTTGGACAGCCCTTGAAAGCCCAATATCCTATGGGAAATGCTATGGCTGATTCACCAGGTGCCAATATTCTGTCTGGTAATTCACGGTTGGTACTCTTCCAATTAGCAATAGGAGACATAACCACTAATACTGCCAGCTGCTACCTGCAGTGTCTTTCTTATCTGTTGTCTTTTTTTCCCTAGCCTATTTGTCCTCCAGTATCTTTTGAGAGAGATTCTCCAACAAGACAATGGCATTAACATTAACTGATGCTGTCACAAAAAGGGCAAGTTGCATAGCCTACAAATAAGGCAAGGGACCAAAAAACTGAAGAAGGCAGGAGTTTTGCTGTGTAGAAAGCATTCGAGGCATGAGGAGGAAAGTCTGACCTAACAGAGTGGTTGTTCTCTCTACCGGGGGCTGCTGGCTTGTTGGGTGGACACGGGGGCGTGCGTTCTTCTCAAGGCACGGGGGAGTAGGTTGAGTCGTGAGCTTCTGTACCTGCCAGCTGGCGAGAAAGGCGTAAATCTTGTACGGCTCGGAGCCGTTAATT
>VWZY01006340.1:263863-274383 GCA_013399075.1 Chloroceryle aenea
AAACTTGCTGACAGTGCACTCTGTGCCCTCATCCAGGTCATTGATGAATATGTTGAACAGAACTGGTCCCAGCACCGCCCCCTGTGTGCTTGCAGCACACATCCAGGACTGCATCAAAAGAATCATGGCCAGCAGCTCAAAGGAGGTGATTCTGCCCCTCTCCTCTGCTCTAGTGAGATTCCACCTGGAGTACTGTGTCCGGCTTTCAAGTCCTGAGGATTTCTAGTAATCTTTTTAGCAGGGCCTGTTGCAACAGGACAAGGGGTAATGGTTTTAAACTAAAAGATGGTAGATTTAGACTAGATACAAGAGTAATTTTTTCACAACAAGGGTGGTGAAACACTGGCAGAGATGGCCCAGAGAGGTAGTAGAAGCCCTATCCCTGGAAACATTCCAGGTCAGGTTGTCCAGGGCTCTGAGCAATGTGATCTAGTTAAACATGTCCTTGCTTACTTTGGTGAGATTGGAACTAGCTGAACTTTAGCGGTCCCTTCCAACCCAAAACATTCTGTGATTCCATAGAGAATCTGCATGATGAACCTGAAGCAGCTGGGAGGAGTTAAGCTGCCTATTAGGGTTAAACCTCAACAGTCAGTTACTGAGGGATGTACATAATTCATTCAGTACAGGAATAGCACCAATAAAAGGTGAGAGCAACCATAGTTTTGAGCGTTAGTCTGACTTTTAATAACAAATGCCACACAGATATTAGCCTAAGGGTTTAAAGATGATAATGGAATAGCTGTCTGTGTGTTTCTTTTAAACATTTAATACCTTCTACTGCTTGCAAAAGAGAAGAAAGTGAAAACATTGGGAGGCTGCTGATAAATTGCCTTAGAGAATGAAATATCATTTGGGGAAGGGGTCTGGGAGCCAGCAGATGAAAGAAAAGTGGCACTGAAACTGAAAATGTTTTCCTACTAAATGAGGCTCAACTCTGCTGTGGTCTTTGTGTGATGCTGTGCAAGTCATGACTTTATTTTGAAAATGAAAGGGTGAGTAGGAATAATAGAAATATTTTATCACAGTTCTTTTATTTACATTCCATGAGAAGTAGCAAAGCTGCGGGAAGCACACTACCTTTGGTTTCCTCAAATGTTTGTTTGTTTAAGAAATTGAATATGCTAAGGTGCAATGAGTATAAAATTACACAGTGCATTGCAAATGTGGGGATATTTCTAGGAGCCATCTCTTAGGTCTGTCAAGATTTAGCATTGCACTGCTGTGAAAGTTGAATGGAATTGCAGATTGCAGCATTAACCTTCAAAAATGTAAAAACTACTAATGACCAGTAATGTATTTCATCCTCCCATTTCTTTATCAAACTTTTGCATTTAACTCTAGGTGATGCAGCTGTAGAGAAGAAAATAATGTGCAAGATGCCTAAGGCTACAGTGACACCTCTGTGTCTCTTTTCTGTCCCTTCAGTCCTACCCAGTCCCAGCATTGTAAAACTTCTCCAGGTGGAATTTTAATTCCCATAAGATGTTTTATTTGTTGCTTTCAGTGTACTGAAATTTGGAAGAAAAGTGTTTTCACTACAAAAATCCTTAGCATCCCTTCCAGGTTTACCCAATATAGGGAAGAGAGGTTTTGTGGATTAGCTTGATAAGCTTTCAGACTTGTGAGCTGAGTAAGTCCAGCATGTGCTTAAGACCATGAGGTGTACACTAAGGATGGGTATTCTGCTCCTCACTTCATCTTCTTTCTGTTCTTCAAATGCTAATCAATAAAATTATCTAAATAATACAGATTGCTTTATAATGAAGATCTTGTGAGGTTTACAGGTGTCAACAAATTCCTTAAGAGCAGATTTAGTGAGTGACTGTCATACCTTGTGGAAAAAAGGCAAAAATCTGCTGGGGTGGATGCTCTAGGGAGAGTGGTGATAACATGTCACAGAGAGATTACAGCACAGCTTTGGAGACCGGAAGCATCCTGATTATTATTTTGGTCTTGTTTACTTTAATCTTGTGTAGGATCTTTTGTTGTCTCTCTTGGTCTCCTTGCAAGCAAAGGTACAGCATGTGCTTATGCATTGGGTTTTTGTTTTGTTTTGTTCTGTTTTGCTTTCATCTTGACAAGAGTGTCAGGCTGTTATCTAGGAACTTTGTGTTGAAATCAAGATGTTATTAGCAAGTATAGCAAGGAAGCAAATAACCTTAGAAGTGCTCTCCAGCTGAGTGACTGTGCCAAGCTATTTAATTATGATTGTATGAATTCTGTGGTCTTGGCTGCATTAGGCTGGATGGAAGATTAACATAAATTCTTTATGTTTGCCTTTCCCATGAGTAGAACTATAATGCTTTTATGGCAAATCCATTTCTCTTGGAGAATATGTAAATAACAAATAGTAGAAATGCCATTGTGTCACTTCGTTAATACCAAGCAGTATTAAATTGCAATCTCATTCAAAATTCCATGTTGAAAAATTGTTAGAAGTTCTAGCTAACAAACTGTATGAAACTACATTTAGGCATTATTCCTCACTTCCTTCTCATTGTGTCATTAAGTGTCCTCTGATAAGCAGCTCGCACACTTCCCTCCAGAGGCAGGCTCATTTAAGTGTTGGGTGAATTGATTAGTTTGTGTCTTGGTTTGAAGGGAAGAGGGAATACACTAAGCAAAGAGGAAGGAAAAAATTAATACTGAGCTGGAGGAGAAAGGAGAATCCCAGATGGAACTCCAAGAGAGAGCTGGTGTCAGCAGCAGAAAGGGAGAAAGTTATTGGTATAGGTGGAACCTCACTTGGTTATGTGAGATGCAAATCTCTTGACATAGGAAACACACACACAAGTGTCTCTGTTTATAAGTAACTGCTGAAGCAAGTCAAAATTTGTATCAACATAGTATCACAGGTCTCTGAACTGGTTGGTTTTTTGTTTTTCTTTTTTTGTTTGTTTATTTTTCCAGGGCCTGTAAACTGCAACACCGACTGCTTGTTCGTTCTTATGTCGCGCTGTAACACGAAAGTTGTCTCACAGTGCATGATCATCTTGTAGTGGTACAGCATCATAAAGATAATTTATTGTTGGTTTTTTTTTTTTGGTGANGTTTTTTTTTTTGGTGAAAAGGAGGCTTCTAGCTGGAAGGCTTCAGTTTTGTCTTTTATCCTACTGCTCTAAGAGGTCTTGCAACAAATTTGTATTTGCATAGAGACACAAATTTTAGCGATGGACAAGTCTGTCCTAGTTATCTGGTCTGACTTCTTGCATTGTGGAGACTTCCCCTGTATTTATATGCTAAAAATTCCATACTTCTGTTTGAGCTTGACTGTAACACTCTTTGTAAGTGAGCTGGTCATATTTCTGTTGTAGACAAGATTAATAATTTCTCTGGAATGTGAGTAAGGACTTAAAATCTCCTCTTCTTCAAGAGCTGTTGCTTGAAAAAGGATGTATTTATTTCCTGTTCTTCCTTCAGGTCTTAAGTACTTCCATTATGAACCAGATAGTTGTTGTTGGAGTTTTTTATCAATTATCTCTAAGCTAGCACAGGAAAAGAAGATTATGGAAATTTCTACTTGTAGATGTACATGTGTTCCTAGATACACTGCTGCAATTTGTTTTGCACAATTTTAATCATCCCTTTTTGCGTAGGTACAGGATTTGCTTCTCTTTGGTTTATTTAAGGGTAACAGCTGGGAGTACCCCTAGAATATTCAGAATTAATTTTACCATTTATTTTCTCATGGTGGGCCAACTTTTCTACTTGAGTAAGTGAGGCTAATGGAGTTACACGCTGTGATACTTTGTTCATTTTGAGCAGCCAAGACCTAGAAGTTCTTCTTAACTGTCAGTGTTACTCTGGAAAAAAGACCAGACTCTGGCTGTGACTGTTACCTTGCCTAGCAAACAGCATATCAGAAAATGGCAACAGCCGTGAATCAAACTCTTACCAGTTCTTGGACTGGGCTGTGAATTACTCAATGGAGTGCAAATTACGTGCTGCTAAGGCCCTGAGGTTCTGAATTTTGCTTCTCCTATGTAATTTTCAGGTGGAAGATAGTACAGAGAGATGCCTTATTTTTAATCTTTATTTTTAATCCCATTTCTGAAAATGAATATGGTTATCACCATTTGAATGAAGGGAAATGACTCCTCCAGTTCTGACAGATACTTCACTTGTAGTACCCTCTTCCCTAAGTCAGTGTGGTGGAGGTGAAGGTGGGCCGTGAGACTATGTTCCAGGCACTAACAAGGGGTGAAGATTGGGTCATTTCCTATCTTCATTACAATTTTCATGATGAGAACGAATTAATGAGCAATTATTCTCTTCTCACTAAAGGCTTTTTCCACTACAGTGAGGATGGAAAGATTTTTATGATGTCTCCACTTACAATAGCAATATGTCTTGCTCTGACCTTTTTGGCAGTCTGTTTTGACTGACCTGTCATAGCATCCCTTCTGACAGACCTGCAGGGAAAGAGGTAGGTTGATGAGCCATGGCAAACTCAGACAACTAGAAAGGTCATTGTAACCCAGCGTGCTGAGTAAAAAGGGTATTTATGTTCTCATGACTCATTCAGCAGTTTACGAAGCTTGACAATCGTGGAGTGGGGTAGCTCAGGAAGAACAACCTGTGCTCCTGGAGATACTGGTCTTGGATTATGCATTTGGCTCTGTCTTTGACCTTTCTGCTTGACCCTGTGCAGGTCACTAGGGATCCAGTCCAGATACCATGGAGGTCTAGTGATCTTTTGGCCTCCAGGTAGCCACAGTAGGAACAGAACTGAGTCTTTGTCCTCTGCCTACTCTGTTTGTCACATAATGAGGTCCACACTTAGCAAACTCTGTTTTCTCTAATGGATTGCCCATTAGTGCAAATAGCTACTGGTTTCTACTGACCATAGAAAATTTTTTTTTTTTTTTAAATTGGTCTTCTGAGTCAGGACAGGAGGATGGTTGACACACTTTGTTTTGAAGGGAAGGGGCTGCCATCATGTTATAGTCATTTGATCAATATTTGTATGCTATACTGGATTTGAATAGAATCACTGTTATTAGCAAAGCTGTTTCATGTCTCTGCAATTACTTCTGTGCTGTAAAAATCATTCTTCCAGACCCTTGTTCTGCAGTGGCTCTCACCATATCCTTTTCACAGATGACCTTAGACAACAACAGTAGCAGGCAAAGAGTGACCCCTGTCTTCTCTTCCACTGCCAGGGAAAGAACACTACAGCCAGGACCTGTTATTGCTACCTCTCACCTGACCCCTCCACCCTTTTTTTTTTTTTTTTTTTTTTTTTCTTTTCCCAGGGATTCCCCAANCCCTTCCCCCTTTTTTTTTTTTTTTTTTTTTTTTCCCTTCCATCTTCATTTTTCGGGGAAGTATCTTGTTGATTTGATTGGTTTGGTTTTCTTTCTTAAACTGAGCTGTCTTTTGAGAGCTCTGCTGTGTGGACATATGCAAACAATGCAATTAGTGTGGATTTCAGCATAGTATACCACTTATATCTGAGCACATTTATTTCTTCACTCTCATTCTTTCTTTACAGCATCTCAAGTTCTTTCTTCCTTCTACCTTGTCTTCACTGTTGTGTTTCATCTGTCAATGCCCAGGATACCTTATCCTGACGCCTTTGGTAGTTTTCCCTTCTCCAAGTCAAAGGTGCTCCCTCCCTTTCGTGCCCCCTCTCTGTTATACTTCACTCATCTGTCTTATTCAGGATTAAGTTGGTATCTGTGCCTAAAGCTGTATTTATGTGTATATCCACACCTGCATGCTTCAGTTTGGAAATTTTGGGGTTCCAGTGTGAAATGAGTTTTTGTACAATAATATAAATGGAAAACATGCTTAAACTTGTTTTAAAGTATATTAATGTGCACCAGCTTGTACTGAGAACTTCACATATGTGAAATGTCTTACATATGAAGCAATACAAAACCTGAATGAATTATCACTTGACAGTATAGAACTGCAGACAGTGGAGTGAGCAATGAGATCCCATGGTGCAGGACCACTTAGAACAGGGGGGAGTTATAAATGGACTGTAAGATATAAGAGGAAACCTCAATCCCTTTCTTCACTGCATTCTGAGACCAAATTCTGGTCCACATTATCTCTTGTGCAGCCTTATTGAGCCTAGTTCTTAAGTGGTAGATGTTAGTAGGGACTTACAGTGTTAATTTACACCATCCTTTCCCACCTTGTCTGAGGGTTATCTGCCATGTCCTTCTGTGTTCTCATGCTAGCAGATGATACATTTAAATGGCAGGTCGAACTGAAGCATTGAAGATGCTCAAGCTAATCAAACATTGTGAGGTATCTCTCTCTGCAGGTGTTTCATAGCTGTAGCATGGAAATGCTAAAGATTTAATCGACCGAGTGTGTAACGAGAACAGGAAATGACAGAATGGCAGTTCATTTTCTCTGAGAATGCAGTGGGAACACAGGCTGCAGAAACCTTAATTAGATTTTCAGTTAAACATTTTTAGCAAGGAGGGGAAGTTCAGCTAATTGAATCTGTTCTAATTTCCATCCTCCTGTTTGTCATTTTCTGCTCTTCATTTTGTGAGAGATCTCAAGAAGCAGCTCTCATTGTTCTCTTCTCATTGCAGCATGTGATGACAGATGGCAGGCAACATGCTGATGTGCAGGGTAGCTACACATAAGCCATAGGAGCTCCCACCTGTCTTCGTTGTAATGAAACTGAACTGGATCCACTCCAGTGACTTATGACTGCCTTCCTTTTCCACTCTCCTCCCTGTTTCCATCTCGCTTTAATGTGAGAATGAATTTTGTTGTGTATTAATAATGCCCCAAATGTTTATATGCTGTTGCAATGAGCTATAGAAAGTCTAAAAGAAATGTGGTCTGCCCTGAAGAGATGCAGGTCTAACTAATCATCAGGTTTTAGCATCCCTGAAGTTAGTACTATAGACTACTGTTAATTTTTTTTCTTCTTTTTTTCCTGTGTGCATGTCTGGCTGGTGAAGTACCAGTTAATGCACAGGTACCTTGTTTGGCACCTGTTGAAATACTAATTGCACAGAATCACTGAATGTTTCAAACATGAGTTCTCCCCCCGAGGGTATTAGTGACAACTTCTTTTAAAAGAGAGAGTATGTCCAAGTCACAATGTTTAAGTTAGCACTTAAAGGTTTGTGGGTTAGAGATGTATTGCTGTGTCACCATTCTAAACTAGAAAGTCCTATCACAGATTACCTGCATGCTACGTATGTTCCCAGGTCCAGGCAAAGCTGGCAGTAGATATGTAGGTAGTAGCCAGCTATGTGCTGGCTATAGGATTATGGTCTGAACCCTGCAGGAGATGTTTTGGCAGTTTCTCTAGACCTGGATGATATTACACTCCATGAGGAAATATTTCCTCGATGTTCTGGTTTTGATCTAAACTCACAGGTTTTAAGGGTCCTTCTAGTTAAATGGATTCCAGAAACATTCAAGAAAGGAGCTTCTGAGAAAATTGGGCTTTGTGCCTGCCTGTTTCTCAGAATATCCTGAGTGAAGCAAATGGTTAGCTTTTAGTCAGAAAACTATTTTGAGATACATATGGTCTGCTTGAGGTTCTTTAGACATCTGTGTAATTCATGTTTCTTTTAAAAAGCTTCTTGTGATGTGAGGCCAGATGGCCTTATACAAACTTCCATAACCTGTGAAGAAGATACAAAGATGAAAAAACCCTGCAGGTTCACAAGAGGTCTTTGCCAAATACAGAAGCTTGCTAGATGGCTTAACTGAGCTGTGCTTGTGACTCTCAAGTCTTTATTATTGAAGGAAGGGATTGAATTTCAAACAGCAAGTAGCAGATTTGTGCCCCTTGGGGTAGCTTGTGTTTTGCACTTTTTGGGGCAAAGGTGAACAGAAAGCAATACCAACTGATGACGCCGAAAATAGAATTGACTTTTCAGAGTGGATATTGAGTCCCCTCTGCAAGCAGGATCCACTGAAGGAGTGACAGTCTAGGCTCCCCAAGGCTGAGATAGCCAGTGTTTGGTAAACTCCATTTAAATTGTTTAAAAAGCAAATTCAGTTTGTAGACTTCCAGTTTTGGAGGGAGGTCGGTAGGTTATGGGCAAGTTATGAAGGGAGGATTTGTGAGAGGAGCAGAACTTGCACACTGGTCTACTTCATGTGTTTTGTTCAGACCTTGAATCTTTAGGGTTCTAGGAGAGTTAGTCAATACTTTTATTCTATATACTTTAGGGAAAATAAACTATCATTGGGTCAGCTAAGTGAATTCAGGTCAAAGTGAATTCAAAGGAGCAAAAGAGAGAAAATGCTTCATTTAGGTATTTTTAGAAATTAAACAATGCTCTGAAAAGACAGGAGGCTTGAATATGTGTTTGAATGCATTGAGGCTTGACAGACACTCCAAATGTAACAAGTCAGGGCTTTTTGGTTTCCTACTGGGTAAGAAAAGAGTCAACTAGTTGTTTGCTGTTCCTTTGTACCTTACACATATTTGTTTCCATGAGGATAAAATTAGGGAGATTCCAAAAGTTCTCTTTGGCTTGCAGTGCAGACAGTTGGGAAAATGAAGCCTCTCATAAGGTCTGGCACAGAAGAGTTTGCTATACCCAAACACATCTTTACAAATGCAGAATATGTACAGATAAGTGCTTCTTCTGGTATGTGACCTAATGACGGGCTGCAAACCTCCAGGGAGCCTGCAGTTGGACATGGTTTGAGTATCTCTGATCAGGAATGGGTTTCTTGCCAACTAGCAGGATATGCTTTAAAGGCCTTGTGGTTATGAGGTGTTCATCAGATGCAGCCCTTCTCTGATAAGGAGTAAGGAATAAAGAGAGAATTTGCAGCTCCAGGCACTGTTTCATTTGGTCACCAAGTAAAAATTTCTGTGTCTGAGCACTGAGTCAAAAGCAGCTAAAATACTATCCTAATTAGTGATTTCTTTTCATGTTTTAAGAAGGGTGTTATTCTATAATCAAACTACAGCTTAGTCATAGTTCCAGCACATGCTAATTCAAATGTAAACCAATCTTGTGAGTTTGCACTAGCTTTTGTTTACGCCTTTTGTAGTTGGAGGGTGCTAACATGAGGAGGCACACTGTACTGTAGAGGAGGCCATACCAAAACTTGACTAATAGAAAATGAATTATGAAACCACTTTTCTGGCAACTTGAATATTAAACAGAAGGTAAGTGACTGAAGTGTAATGCTTATCATGCTGAGCTGAAGGACCTCTAGTGATCTGTGAATCCCTTCTGCATGCTTTGCACATTTATGCATGCACACAGAGGGCTAACCACTGGGAACTCTTTTGTGCATTTCAATTAAAAGGTCATCCTTAGCAGGATGTGAAGAAATATGCCAGCTTTCTTTAAAAGGTAAAACTACATCACAGATTTGCAAAATTCTCCTTGATTACTGTATGAAAGTGTTATCTTACTGAAAGTGATACAGCCCTTCTGCAACATTACTCCTTTTAATATCAATTTTAGTTCCATTGTTCCCTCTCACTTTATTTTTTTTCAATTTTCCTCAGGGAGAAATGTCTCCTTCCTCTCCAACTGGCTCTGGAATCAAAGAGCATGAAGCTGGCCCAACAGGCTCTAGCAGGGATGCAGGTATGTCTTTAGAATGGTGAAGTGGTAGTAGATAGTGAGTGTCAAGGAAATCTAGCCTTTTCTTTTGAAAAATACTACAGAAAAAGTGTATATCCTTGGGTGGACCTAGCAATAATGTTCATGTTTCTGTTACAGTATTGAGAAGTTAGGATGCAAGTAAAGGTTGGTGATTCATTAGAAGATGAAGATGTCCTGAATATAGGTGGGAGTTCTTGTCTTTCAGGGCTGAAATGGAGATGTACTCTTCCTCGTGTGGCCTTGTGCTACTCTCATTAAGCCTTTCCACTGCTAAACATCTTGGAAAACTGAGTCAATTCTTCCTGCTTTCTTTGATTAGAAGAGAGGACTGCTGTGCTTGAGAGATGGAGAGGTTAATAAAGGCTTCTTATCCTGGGAGCTGCATTCTGTATGTGTGGGCACCTCCCAGGGTTTTTTTTGTACACTAAAAACAGTAGGAGTAGCATCTGATATGGAAGTTTATGAAATTGCAGAAGAAAACAGCAGTGCAGCACAAGCTACAAAAATACTCTTTCAGGTTTGACTGAGAAGTTTACCTTTCTTTTAATTGTATAAATGACTATATATCAGTAAATACTTGTCACTGGGGGAATGTTAATTGTTAAAAAGGCAGATATGCTGCTGGGCTGTAAAATTGATGCCACCATTTTCCAAAAAGAAATGTCTTCCTCAAAGGACAAGGATGAAGTTGTTTTGGGAGTATAACGATGTAAGTGGATCATTCAAATTAACCTAATTCCACATACAAGATAGCAGGCAGTTGCTTATGGAGTGCCCCATAGCGGGGAACACATAATTGTAAAGAAAAAAGGTACTTTCTGAAGGGTTCCTGTGATTATTGGCCTCTGCCAGAAGACATGTACCTATCACCTTCTTGCAGTGTAGTACTCTGGTCCCACTCTGAGATCCTGTGTTACTTTGGAGACAAATGCCTTAACTCTGAATGTCCTC
>VWZY01006340.1:274466-305602 GCA_013399075.1 Chloroceryle aenea
TTTTTTCTGAGCACAGTGTCACATGTTAGGGAATATCCCTTTGGTCAGTCGGGGTCAGCTGTCCCAGCAGTGTCTCCTCCGAGCCTCTTGTGCACCCCCAGCCTACTCGCTGGTGAGAAGCAGAAGAGACCTTGACTGGCTAAGTGCTGCTCAGCAATTGCCAAAACATGGGTGTGCTATCAACACTGGATTGGTCACAAATACAAAACACAGCACCTTATGAGCTTCTGTGAAGAAAATTCACTCTATCTTGTTGAAAACCAGTGCAAGCATAGAAAATGAGTAGGAATGAAACAGTGAAATGTGCTACAGAGTTGAAGCTGGGAAGGAGCATAAGTACAAAAGTGATGCAGAATTTACAGGGTGAAGGGATCTGCTCAAAGTCTGCACTGAACAGAGCAAAGCTGTGTACCTGGGTAGGTTTTCCTCTGTCATGGGAGCTTCTAAGAAGACTGGATCTAGGGAAATACTTGAGTGGGTAAATCCATTGCAGAATGCCCACCATTAAGAAGATGTGCCCGTGAATGCGGTTATAGACTAAATGGAAGAGGTATTTCTAGTAGAACTCTGTGGAAATGGTGTCACTGGCCATGTTGGGACGTACTGGCTTGGATATTGGCTTTTTCCAGACAAAGGAAATCTGATGTGTCTTAAAATATTCAGCCTGAAGTTCAGTCAATCTGTACTGAACACACTTCTACGTACGTTTGTGGTCCTCATGCCACATACTCTTTGTCATGAGGACTTGATTGCATTCATTATTAGTCAACTTCTGAATGACACAAAACACACCTTGTCAGTGATCAGAAGTACTACCTCCACAGTGCTTCTGCTCTGTTCCCTATTTGAGCAAGTGGGATGATAGCTGGGCAGGGTATCTGATAGCACTAGTTTGAGGCCACGATACTAGACTAAGTGGGGCTTTTTCTGCTGATGTTTTGTGGGGTTTTTTTTTTCCACTCTCTCCCCACTTCTAAAATGTTGAGAGGTTTTGCTGAGGTCACGTAATGGATTGGTGTCAGTTGCTGATATCTAGTTTCTTCTGGACACTGGAGGAGTGGGATGAGGAAAGATGATACCAGAATGACAGTTGATTCAAAAGATATTAACTGTCTGGTCATTGTGGCACAGATCGCCCAGCTTTGCTGTACTTTCATATTTTATATTATGGGATTGATCTGAAATTTGTACATAGAAAACCCAACCACTGTAGTACCAAACACACACAGGATTAGGTGTAATACTTTACAGCAGAATCCAGCAGAGGCAGTTCTCTCTCAACCTGCACATTGCCATTTTCTCTCTGCAGAAGCTGCTATCTGATGAGAGGTTTGTATCCGTGGAAACAGATTCAGATGAGAAACAGTTGCTTAATCAGATGCTGAATGCCGTCAAAGTGACCCCTTCACTCAACGAAGACCTGCAGGTTGAAGTGATGAAGGTTGGTGTTTCACACACATCAGTGCTTACCACAGAGGCTGCATGACTGAATGCTGGGGTTAGCAAACAAATTAGCTGTTGCCTTAGAAATCTTTACCTTAGGACAGTATTTGATTCCCTCCTTCCTGCTGGCAGATGTCAGTTGTTTTCATTTCTACTTGGTTTGTGTTTTTCAGGGTTGAATAGGACGCCAGTGCACTGGTGGTCCCAGTTTTAGTAAACTGAAACAAGACAAGTTACTCTATGGAAGTTCACAGATAAATGACTTCTAGATTTGCAAGTTTTTGTTTGGTATTGAGCTTTAGTGCTCATGAGGTGGGCTGTGCAGGTTTCTAATTATGAATTGTGTGTATGTAGGTGCTTTCTAGTTTGTTAGCTCTATGTTCTCTTTGTACAATGTGAATGATGGAGAATGATTTGTTTAGGCACCAAAATGTCCCTGGACTAGTGCATAAGGGAAATCATTTTTTCATATACTCAGTGAAAACTTCAATTTCTAGAAAAGCATTAGCATTCTCCTGTGTGTGTCAGGAAATTCAATTGCCAGGTTGTATTGTTTTGGAGTGGAGGTGCTGTCAAATTTCCTTGCCCTGTCATTGGGTTGGTTGTATGACTTGTCAGTGCTGTCATAGAAAAGTGAGTTCCAATACCTTTATTATTTGTCTGAACCAGTATGGTGGTGGATAGTTCTCAGATGTTTGGCTGTAAACTTTGTACTACAGGGTTTGTTGTGCTATAGCTGATCATTGATCTAAACTATTTTAGAACAAACCTAGTGGTCCTTTTTCATGTTCACTGTACCTCATACAGATAGATATATTTTAATATACTACTTGACTATTCTTTACTTTTAAGTACATAGATTAGTTATCTTATTTCTTTCTTACATGTGACATCCTTCATCGAATGAATATAGGTTATCTACTCTGAAATTGCTCTGCACTAGCTCTACTCTTTGCCACTGAAGATGAGTACCTTGATGCAATACACACTCAGTGTCAGAACATGTAGAAGGGTTATTGTAGCAGCAGAAAAAAGGGAGGAGAATTTGTGTGGACTGTTACCTGTTTGAGAGAACAGGTTTCCGCCCAAGTACTGGCTTAACTGGTGACACCTAGATCTGCATTCCTAACCCAGCATGTCTCTTTCCTGCCTCTGTTATCTCTACTGTGAGAAAGGGGAAGAATGTAACCAGCAGGTCTGTCTTGATATGCAGTAACTTTTTGCAAGTTGCTTTTTCACCTTCTTGAGTATTGCAGATTCAGAATCTTCATGCACAGTGTTTCTCTGAAAGCCAAGACATGCATCTGTGACACATTGTCCCCACACTGAGAAGAATATGAGCACTGTACTTCACTAGTTATGAGTGAATATCTTCTCAAGTTGTCTTAATATCCGAGAAGCAAAAAATCCAAACACCACACCACATAAAATCTTACATTTTGGCTTGGGGTTTATTTATGTAAATTTTTCTTTCTTTTTTTTTTAAACCAAAACAAAGCAAGCCAGTGTTCAGTTCCAGCTTAAGTGCAAGGGAAAAGGAAATATCATCTTCATTCCACTGAGTGAAATTCTGATGTACAAATCCTCTCGTTCTAAAAGCACACAGCAATGCATGTATGGTAATACCAGGCTTCATCTTTACATCCTGAGAACAAAGCAAAACTTCTATTTTGATTTAAATATTTCAAGACACCAGAGGGCCAAAACATACTGTAATCAGGACAGTTAAAACTCAGAGGCATTAAAGCTGAGCCTTGCCTAAAAGTCAAATTAGGTAAAGATCTTTTTACATTGTAACCTGAATGTTACAGATGCTATTGTAATGCACTTGAAAATGTGCAATCCACACCTGACTGAAACTTTCCAGGTTTTCCAAGCAGCCGGTCTCAGCAATGTGTTTAAATCCCTGGTTCTGCTAAAATGTGTCCTCAAGGCACCGTATGATTGTACATTAAACTATGTTATTCCATACAGAAGAGATTAAATATGTCTTTATCCTGTGCTGATATTAGACACTCCTGGTGTGAGCAGGTTTGTGTGAAACTGGGTCAGCGGTGATACTGGCCTGGTTCTTTGTGTCTTGCTGCACTACTGCACCAGTCTTGTGGAATGCAAGCATCAAAGAGTGCACAAAAGCTTTTAGTCATGCAAAATAGATGTGAAAATAGAGGTGCAGGAGTATGGACTTCCCTATAAGTTGCTGTTATGTAAGCTCCTAAATCACTTAAATGTGTTTGTTCTGTTTTAAATCCTACCCAGAATATTTCCTGTTCCCAATAAGTGTATAGTAGAAATTCACACTTCACCTATTACCCAAAACAAATACTTTGACTATTTATTTTATTGGTTTGTTGTCATTCACCAGTATTGCAGATGCAAGTGTGAAGGGAACGAATTAGCTGAGGAGAGCGTTCTGTAAAGCTTTTTACATTCAGTCACTGCAAGTTGGAATTGGCAGCAAAGGAGGAACACTGGAGAGTGGCGTAAGTGCAGTTAGTTGCCTTGCTTCATAGGCTTTTGCAACCTGTCAAATATTATTGTAAAGGGACAGCATTAGGCAGCAATGGAATAGACTGGCTCTAATGGTTTCTGTAAATAATGGAGAGGAGTGATAGCTGGACCTCTTGGAAAAAACAAGAAGTTGGGGCACTTGCTAATTTAGGGCTAGGTACGAAATCCTTATTTTTAAGGGTGATTGACATGTCATGCTCTGCAGATCTCAGATTGGAAGATCAAAAACCAGCATGCTGACAGTGTTCAGACTTAAGGGCCAGGGCTGGGGACTGTGCTGGAATGCATCCTGGGCAGCCAGGGAATATTTTATACTGCCCCAATGCAGCTGTCAAGATGAACTCAAAGCCTTCCTCTCTCACAGTACCTCTCTCTTCTGTGCTAGGTGAGGTACCTCCTATTCTTTTTATAAACTGTGTTTTAAGGTGGAGTTTTACTTTTTGCTGCCAATATCTCTGATTCTTCCAAATACTGGCAGTGGATTGACCTTTTGTTTAGATGTTTGTAGAGTGATTATGTGGGAAGATTCTCCCCTTGGCTTTCCAGAGTAGATGTGATAGTCTGATGTCCTTGTTTAACTTTTGCATAAAAGGGCAATTTTTGCATCTTTTTTTGTACGGCACCCTTATTATTACTAAGCACTGGGTAATTCTTACGTCAACAGCAGTTTTGTGCCCAAAAGAAGGCAGTGGCCTTTCCAGTGAAGAAGGAGAAAAGACTGTGGCTTCTCTGTAACTTGAATGGGGCATCTTGTTCCAAGCACAGGAGTACTAATTGAATTTGATTTCCCACATAGCAAAGCAAGCTGTCTAATGTGTATAAATTTTGCATTCAGACTTGCATGTTATGTAACTACTGAGCCAAACATTTCCTTATAATAGCTCAATGTTTGTATATGCTCTGTACCTCTGATACATTTTATGACAGAGATTTTTTAGTATTTTCACACTGGGGACTAAACTGAGGTTATTTAGGTGTTTTAAATTACATTAAAAGATATTGAGAAACCAGGTAATGTGACACAAGGCAACTTTAACATTGATCTTTGCTGTTGCCATGATACTTGACTATCACTCTGAAAAGGCCACTAATATATGTACTATCAGTTTGTGTTTTCACTGTGCTCAGCTGGCTACATCAAGGGAATGGAAAATCACACAATCATGCAGGGCCTTGTTGTTGATCTTGTAATGCATCAATAGCTTCACTGCAGTTTCTAAACGTTTTTATTTGGATATTTTCTTTATAATATCTATGTGAGTTAGGAAGGAAGAGATATATTGATCACTGATGAAATTAGTGTTTTATCAGTGAGGTAACAAAGTGACTCACTGCTCTATTTATATGTTGCAGATGTATAGGAAAAACTAGGAAGGGCAGTAATTCAGCACTAACCATAGATGAACACGGTCATGCAATATGACTGGCCCAGAAATGGGAAGAATTTTATTGTGTGACATGTGGCCATGTCATAATTGAGTGAAATACAAGGGTGTATCTTGTGTTGAAAAGCAGGAACATTTTGTTGACCTTAAGCACTAGATTAACAAGCAAATAGATAGTCAGATAGCAGAAAGGGGACGTGTTCTGGACTGAACTTAAATATCAAGGATTTGGTTGGGGAGTAGAGGGTTTCTGGTTTCTCTCCTGGTCTGATGCTTTAAAATTCTGTCTTCAGATGTTTTTTGAAGTGACTGAAGTACTTCTTCATGCAATTAGACCTTTGTTTTCAGGAACACATAGAGTATCAACAAAACCACTATCAGATATGGTCAGATCAGCAGTGGAAAATGGAAACTAATGTATGGGTGAGCCTCTAAACTGAGGTCACTTCCAGCCCCAACAATACTGTGATTTTTGCTGGCTGTCTTTGATTCTCCTTTTTTTTTTATTCACAGTGACTTCAACTGGCATTTGTAAGTAGATTAGGTGTACTGCTTGTGGATGGGCATGACTTTTGTGATTTTCTTTAGGCTTTCGGTGAAGAGTTGGACAGAATTTTTAATCTGCAAATGAGGTTTAATGAACCCTTGCTAAATCTATGGTGAGGGCAGTCTTTTCTCTTTGTCTCTTCACAGATCCATTAATACAGCATTTGGTAACTCTCCAATAATAATATTGGACAGCTCTTGTGATTTTGGTTTGAATATATTTTGGATATACTCAGAACTGAGCTCTGAATTAAGGTAAAACTTAGCTCTTGTAAGGACAAGCAGAATGGAGCAAATAGCTCTGCCTCCGAAGCGCTGTTTTTAGGTTCTGTATTTGTAATTATTCTTCCAAAGATTGCTACCATCATGCTTTAAAAATGCAAAGTGATTCTTCGAGTACTACGAGCCATCTCCTAGTCTTTTGAAATTATTTTTTTTTACCTGTAATTAATTTAATTGATTATGCCCCAGCTACAGTGTCAAATTGCTCACTTGAGAAGGTCGCTATTGAAGATCTGCAAAGAGTAGTAGAAAGTTTGGAGACCACTTTTTGTTTATTCTTATCTTTTTAACAATCTGTAGTTGACCCATTTTAGGTTCTGCACAACCATGTTGTTACAGGTTCAGAGAGATAGTCCTGGTCTAATGCAGTTATTGGATTAAGCTGGATTGTGCTTGAGCAACTGAGCAAAACTTGGTTTTAACTTTTTCAACAAACTTGGCCAGAAGTTTGTTGCCATTGAACAGGAAGCCTAAATGTTTTCCTTTTCTGAGACCTGGAGGGTTTGATGGGGGGCTACTTTGTTTTTTAATTTGATCCTCCATGACAGAGAACAAATTATATTATGTAGTTGAAAAGTAATTCTAACCTTTTTGATCCAAAATGTTGGCAGAACACAATTGTAAAGTCCCACCCTCACTGGATAATTATGTTCTGCACCTTTTTCTTGAATACTGGTAAATGAGCTGTTCACTGTAATGAACTTTCACAAATATATGTATATTCTCATTGTTTTAAGGTTAATGTTTATGAAATGTATCTTTCCACATACAATTTCATTATGCTGAACAGGATCTCATTTACAACTGTTCTGCTTTGTCTTGAACTCTAAAATTAAGTGGAGGAGGAATCTGGACTGAAACAACTTGGATTTAAAGGCATATGTGAACTGTAGTATTCCCTGTGCTGCCTCTTCGAGGCAAGGCACATATAATAGTTTTATGTAGGTGTAATGAGTAATTCTACTGCCCATTAAAAATAAGAATTCATTGGTGCAACAATAAAAATGTAAGTGGAAAATGGAGATGGAGAATAGTGTCATTATCAGGGTAAGAGTCATCAAACCAATTGCTGATACTTGCTGTTAATCTACAGGTTTTAGTTAATACATAATTTTGAAATAAGTAATTTTTCCCCTCAATATGTTTTATGCACTGCATTATTGCAGATATTTTTCAATATGACCTGCAATACAAATTGAAGTCCAGTCTTTTTCTAAGCAAAGAAGGACTGTTTCAAATAAAGTATAAAATAAAAGCCATTATTCAACTTTGCATGTTTTAATCCAGAACTAGTTAATTTTTTTATTAATAAGAAAAAAAAATGCTGAAAACTTGTAGAAGAAAATTTCACCTTAATGTGTTCATTAGTTCTTGTAACAGTGGTACCTGATATGAGCTGTTATAAGCAATACTGATTTTTGCCCAGTCCATAATTCTGCAGTTAGAGGTGAGTCTGTAAATACTTGCACAATGTCATGGTAGTAAGATTTTTTTTCTAAGATCTGTCCTGCCCAGGAAAGCTACCTTGAGTTCTCGGTGCTTCCTCCATTTAGCCTTTCCATAAATTACATTGTTGTAATGTAGGGCAACTACAAATCCAGACTCTTGGCTTTTTGTTTTTGGCTTGTTTGTTGGGGTTTTTAATTTATTTTTATTTTGCTTGTTACTTCTAAAAGTAATTTTATTTATGCACGTAATTATAAGTATCTAGGTTCATTCCAATGGACTGGGTGACCTACCTTCCCTGTTTCAAGATAAGCTCATCCTTTTCCAAGTTAATTAGAACTATGGTAAATGCCTAGTGCTCATAATTAAGGTTGTGATTAAAGAACTCCCCTGGTTCTTAGGTGCCTGTCTGTTGTAGCAGAAACCACAGTCTTGAATTAAATACCTGAGCTTTCCCCTTAATGAGTACAAAAGAATGAGAATGGTAATGGCCTGAATATTTCCACATGGGTAGTGGAAGGGAACTGCCTAAACCATTCAGCAGTCAGTGCAGTATCTCAAGAATCCACCCTCTTTCTGGAATCTGTGGCTCTTCCTTAGTATTTTTTTGTGCTTTAGTTCATAGCTCTGAACAACCTCTGTGGGTCTGGGCAGACATGTGGCTTTAAGTATCCAAGTAGAGGATTGGTCTTGTCTCTTAAAAGGTTTGCAGGACAGAATGGTAGGCACAGCTTCTTGCCTGGAGAAATTCTAAACCAAAATTATAGCTTTCTCAGTGCTTCCTCAACTGTGACATTACGACTGGTTTTGGACAGAGAACATGCTCGTTCTGTTGTGTTGGAACTGTCCCGTTTGGTGTGGCTTTATCAAAATCATTGGGGTCAGGCACAAAAAAGCAGTAATTAGAGGAATTCTTCACCCTGGGGCTGAGACAAACAGGGGAAGGATTCCTGCCTTCTCTGCTCTGTGGTCATTCCTTTTGCAATCATGGATGCATGGATGGATGGCATAAGGGTTTCTTACTTCAGGTTAGGTGAGCAGTAGGGGTTGCTTTCTGAGTTTCCAGATGATTGACTGGTCTGTGAGGAGGAAGAAAAAAAGAAAATTACCTGTGATACATTGTGATCCAATACTGTATTACAATATGCGTGCTTAGGAGTACTTAAGAGTGCACAGATTTTTAGTAGGGTTTTTGTTATTTTTGATTGCTTTTGACTGGTATTGGTTTTCGCAATGGTGCAGATTTTGCAGAAATGAGGAAACATGAGCACTGTTAGAGTTTTATCACTGAGCTGTTATGTGTTGTGCAGCATATACAAGCAGTGAGCCACTGGGTCGTACATGCAGGTTTTCCAGTGCCAGCATGGAAAGCAGCAAGTCCTTAGCTCCAGAAAGTGCAATTTAACATCTGTCCTGTGTGGAAATACAAGTTCTTACAGATGTGCTTTAGTGTCAGACACATAACAAAACCCTGGAGACTGTTTAACCATTAAGAAAGTGATTGGAAAGACACTGTATAATCACAACCCCAAATATAGAAACAATTAACTCTCATATATTGCCATTTTAGTCTCTTCCCTGCTGATAGACATTATTGATTACTGGAGGTGCCAGTGCCAAGTTCTGCTAGCCAAGTTGGCCACATAACAGTAGCATGGAAGAGTCACTTGCCATAGCTTTCACATGCAGTTATACATGCACTCCAGATGTGCCATAGATGACATGCACTAGACCTTACCTGCTTATGAGCTTCGCATGATGAGAGCTGCTGCCACCATAGCTGTTAACACCATTTGGTCCTAGGGAAGATGAGGAGAGAACTTGTATCCCATTAAGCTGTTAGACACTGCCAGACAGCTTCTGGGACTCCTCTTCCCTAAAGCTCCTCATGTATCTCTTTTAAGAGATGGAAGCGTCACGTGGCATAATGCTTTATGTTGGAACCACAAAACCATCCTATCTGGCTTTTTACTATCTCTTTCCTGGATATAGGTCAGGAAATGGCCTAGGATAAGGTAAAATTCTCTGGCAGGCCAGAAAGCCTGTTGGATGCCACTTCTTACATTGTTTCCAGGCTGTCTTCTTGCCAGTTAATCTAGTGACTGAAACAGTAATTTTAAATTAGCTGTTGTAAAGGACATTTCCACACAGAAATTGCCTCTGATGTAGTTCTGATGGAACCTCATGTGTATCTGAGGGTAAAGGAATTGTCTTCTCTCTCCACTCTCAAAAAAATGTCCTTGTTGTCAAGAATAAATGTCAGAATTTTCAATCTTGGGGATATACTGATTCTTTTTTCCTTGACAGCTCTAGTTTTACTTACACCCGTGTGTTGACATCCTTTCTGATCATTTTGGTAGTGGATGTATATAACTTCATTTTTATTTGAGAACTCATTAAGCTTTTTGTTGGTATTTTTCACTTTGGTATATGTCCTTTTGCAGTTTTGTTTTACTCAGATATACATCCCTTCTAATTCATAAAGTAATGCAGTTTACCTAAATTGGCTATAACCTGTGAAGGGAAAAATGCCATCCTAGCAGTGCTAGTAAGTCTGTTTTGAAATCTTCCCTGCTTTTAAGTGTTCTAATTTTAAAGATAAAAGATGCTGTTGTAGCTGTTAAGAAAACAGAATCACAGAACTGTACGGGTTGGAAGGAACCTCTGGAGACCACCTAGTCCAAATTCCCTGACAAAGCAGGTTCACCTAGAGCAGATTGCACAGTAATGCATCCAGGTGGGTTTTGAAAGTCTCTAGAGAAGGCGATTCCACAGCGTCTCTGGGCAGCCTGTTCCAGGGCTCCATCACCCTCAAGGTAAAGAAATTTTTCCTTATGTTTAGGTGGAACTTCCTGTGTTCCCATTTGTGCTCATTGCCCCATGTCTTATCATGGGGCACCACTGAAAATAAAGACTGGCCCTATCCTCTTGACCCCTACCATTTAGATATTTATAAGGATTGATAAGATCCCATCTCAGGTCTTCTCCAGGCCACACAGACCCAGGTCTCATAGCCTTTCTTTGTAAGAAAAATGCTCCAATTCCTTAATCATCTTTGTAGTCCTGTGTTGTCTCCAGTAGTTCTCTGTCTCTCTTGAAGTGGGGAGACAACTGGACATAGTACTCCAGTTGTGGCCTCACTAGGGCAGAGTAGAGAGGGAGGAGAACCTCCCTCAACCTGCTGGTCACACTCTTAAAACCTGTGAAGTGTCTGTTAAGCAATAGCTTTAAATAGTTTCTTTCCCTTCTGCAACAGTACTGCATAAGCGGAACTTTCAGCTGGTTTTATACCTCCGTGAATTGTGTTCAGTGGTAGCTCTGCTTTAGTTTAGTGGACCAATGGGCACCATCTTCTGGGAGCATCCAGCATGTCTCCACTGGTAAAGTGTGAGTCTCTTCTATACCAGATGTAGTCCTTTTGTTTGAAGCCCTGGTGCATTCCTACCACTGAGCACCACTTGCTGCTGTGCTAGCAAGGCGTTTCATAGGTTTCTTGATCCATGGGGCACACTGTCTGCTGTCTTGTACAGGGACACATGGTGACACAAGGTGCATGAGTTCATTAATGAGCTTGGTTTCTCTTGCCCTTACTTTCCATCAAGGCCAAAGAATGTGACACGAGCAGGTTACCAGTTATTCTGCCAAATAGGACAACACCTCCTGTCCAAACTATTTTGCAGAAATACTGGATGACTCCTATAAATGTCAGATTGCTAAACGAGATAAAGAGTTGTCCTGCCTTGTCATCTGGCTGGGTTTTCCTCCTAGGGGGAGGATTTGAGAATCATCCAAGTTCACAAGCCTCCAAGTAAAGTAAGTCAGGAAAGGCTTATTTGATTAGAGGTGGCTACAAAATTCAGCACTCTGAGGACTGGAGTTTCTATGTACATCCCATTAGGAGAAACGTGAATGTTCAGAGAATTTATCCAATGGGACTTGTAGTGCTGGAATTGAAAAGGGATAGCAATAGTGTATGGATGTTGGACTTGGCACCTAAGAGTGCAGTGAAGTGCTAAAGCATCCTCAGGTGATGACAGATTACAGTTCCTTTAAAGTTTTGTACCTTTTCCCACTTTCTTCACCTCAGGGATACTACCTGCTTTCTTACACATCTTGTTTGTTTGATGTGACTCCACCAGAAGGTCTTCAGTGAGAGAATTGCCTTTCACTACATGTGTGCTAAGCACTTGGGGAACTTGGCTAGCAACACTTAGAAGTCTTACAGTCTAAAAATGTTCCCTCTTTTTTTCCCCCTCTTCAAAAAACCCCTCTTAAAATATGGGATAGACATTGTAACGTCAGTTTAATTACATTGCAGTTCAAATCCAGTACATTTTGACTCAACTGAACTTTGGAATTGGAACATCAGAAACATCTTTTTTTTCTTCTTCTTCTTCTTCTTGTCGTTGTTTCTACTTATTGTGAAAACTATCAGTGTGCGTGCTCTTATTCTACAGTTGATATTTTGGGACTCAAGAGAGTAGGAATTGTATTTCTTGTTCCATGACAGTCAGAGCTTCAACTGTAATTAAAATGAATGCTTTCATTATGGATAAACCATTTATAATCCAAGCATTTGCAATGTAATGAAAGCCAATTAAAACATCATGGACTGTTGTGTGACTTTGAAATAATATCCACAGTCATGTAAATTCCTTCTTTAAAAAGAAAAAGAAAAAAGAAAAGGAAAAGAAAAAAAAATGTCTTAGAGTCCATACCAATTAAGTTATTACTAGATATTTCTTTGCAGTTTTGTTTCTGTTTTCACTGCCAGTGGTTACAAAACCAAAATGTCATTGCCCCAAATAAGCTATCTTTTCTTTAATTTTTTTAAATACAGATTGCTTGAGATAGTGTCATGAGTAGTTAAGCAGCCTATGGGATGTCCTATCTGGAGACTCAATGTTTGTAGTGGATCTGAATGACTAAGTTTGGTTTTGTTCGTATTTAATCTCATTTTTTCATTCAGTAATCTGAAAGAGAATCCTGCTGTCTTGCTGTTTGTTCCACATAAATGGGAAGACATGCGAGTTGAGTGTCTGGAGTATTGCCAAGACTGTAAACGAGCCCTGCAGTGGCACTGATGGAAATGGCAGCTGAGAGCAGTCTTGTGCATTGATCAGAGACCATATTTCAGATCTCACAAGTGATTTGTGAGGGAAGAGGGTAGCAAGTAGCATAAGCCAAGAATATACTGGCTGATAGCTTGTTATGCTTTTATCATTTGATCACATCATATGCCCTATGTCTAGCTAGTAGGTTTACAGATCTCATTTTATATAAAGAGTAGCAGTCAAAACTTAGCAGTCTTGTTGCCAAAATTCCTTATTGCTTCATAGCAAGGCTTTGATCATCACTTCCCTACTGCATTTGATATCCAACTTTTCTATCTTTCACCTGTTACAAGCAGGTTGTTGGCACTTGTGACAGCACATATATGCTTAATCCTTTCTAAGTTTCACAGTTCTGTTCTATCAAGATAGGAAAAAAAAAAAAAAAGAGAGGTGGAAGGAGAAGAGATTTTGAAGAGCAGGGCTTACAAGAATGCCTAAACTAGTGTGTACTTCCGTGTATTATAGTGTATGCCTTCCAGGTCTTGATCTTTGGAAAGCATTAGGTAGTAACAAACTGTACAAAGCCAGGATGACACAAGAGAGCAGAAAATAATATGAAGCAAACAAGGTTTCACAAGTATGGAAAATCAGGACATGCAGAGTGCTGGAATAAGATTAGTCATGGGGCTGGCTGTCCGTCTTGGATCTTAGCATGATAAGAAGAGATTTGTTAGTGAGAGGTGACAGTTGGATGTCTCTGGGTTCGAGCTGTGTGCTACACCTGTGTTTTATACAGCAGTGTATGCAGAGTACAAATAACAGATTTTCTTTAAATACTGAATATATTTTTAGCCATCTGCTGAGCTCTCACAACTATTAGAAATGACAATAAAATTTCAGGGTACTTAACAGCTGAGAAAGTAAGGCCCAGCAGCTGGCTGTGAGGCTGGCCGGTAGTTTAGAATTCACTTAGTGCCACACAAAATTTTTCTGTTTTAAAGTTTTACATTTTGCAGGTATAGACTGAGCAGCAGATGGAAATAACAGCCCTTATAACTTATGTACTCATTAACCAAATGAGATTATTGAGAGCTTTTATAAATGACCATTTACTTTTCAGCTGTTCTGTGGGATTTACTCTGTGGACAGGAAAAAAAATACCACTCATTGCTGGCACTTGTCCATGTCCCAGCAAGTGCAGCAGATTGCAGAGAAATTTGCAGACTTCATGTCAAGAAATAGAAAGTACAGTGGGTTTAGTTGTTTGTAATTAGAATTAGGTTTCCTTCTCTGGCAAGTTCAAGTGCTCTATCGTTTGTATCTCTCCTCATAATAGTGAGGAAGGTTGTGTAACACTTTTAAGATGAGAAAATCCATTTTGCCCATTTCACTGAAAAAGGAAAACCTGAAGAAGAAACTTAGCTCAGAAACTTTGCTTTGCTCCAAAGGTGAATGCTAAATGTCTAAAAAACCCCATTATATTCCAGGACTACTGTACTTTGGAAGATTAGCTCATCCTTTTTTGTTTTCATTACCTCTAGTATTTATCCACGTTACTCAGTTTCTATTTATGAAGGACTGAGTAAGAGTCAAGGCAAGATAACATATACAGACAAATTTAAAATTGCTATTACAGAATGATTTTCCTGAAACACTTTTATTATTAAAACTATTTTCTCTAAGAATAGAATTGAGCTCCTGACTGGTATTTTATTGATAAAACAAAGGAATAACAACAACAAAAAAAAACAACACTGGAGTAAGGTGTGACTTCCTGTAGTGAAATACAGTTTTTTTACTGAGAAAAACATTTGTAAGGGTGCAGTGCATTTCAGTGCATAGAAGAGTTTCAGTCTGACTCTCAGTATACAGTGAGGGTTATTTATGTCACTCCCCAGAAAAATGTGCCACTCATCCATGGACAGGCTCTTCTGTCCGTACCTGTAAGAGCAAGTAGCTAATGCTGAAAGCTGCTTTTGTACTAAGAATTCAAATTCCCCTACAGTTATTAAATGCCCGCTTTCCAGTAATGGATTCCCCCCTCCACCACCCCAGTGCAAAACAGCTGCAGAGAGAAGTATTCTCCCAATCAGAGATTCAATAGTAAAGATGGGTGTTCAGTGGCTCCAGTATGCCAAGCGATGCTGTATTAAAGTTGCCTGCTTCTATCAACCTGCACATCAGCATTTTTTTGTTCTTTATGAAAGCTCTGAGATGCCTCTAGAGATTGCTACTTTGAGTAGTGATGAAGAAGATACAGCTTGCACCTAAGAGGTGATCTATTTTCCTGCTTCAAGTTGTTACATAATATTTTTTTGCTGTTCCACCATAATGTGGAAACAGCATGACACAATAAAAGGTCAGAAAAAATATGCTTTCCAAGAACCAAAGGGCAATAATCATTCCAAGCATGCATTCATTCCAAACATGAATCACTTTGACTCCTTTTTTTTTAAATGTTTAACTCACAAGCTCAGATCAGACACTCTGTCTAAGTTGTTTGTTTTGCATTCTAGGTTAAGGAGATTACCCCAGGATGTTGTAGCATTAGTAGCTGTCAGGGAAACTACTCATCAAATAAAAGCCTAGTAGCACTGAAAAGCAGGTAATAAACAAGAGAAATGGTTAAGAGCTAGTAATGCTAACTTGTCTGATGCCCCAATTTCCTTGTGAAGCAGTGAACAGTAGCACTTCTGGGCGGAGAAGTTGTGAGGACCAATACATTAGTGTTAATGGGATTGATAATTGCTGCTACACGTATCCCAGGAAACTCATGCTATTTCAGACCGAGCAAAACATAAATTCTTGGACTGGGTGAATTTTATGCTCTGAGTAGACAAGGTAGCTGCTCAGGCTCTCTTAGTCTTCTGTGGGGCAGGAGAGAATGGAAAGGAGGAGAGAGAGGGAGGACATCTCCAGACACTGAAGTCATCACACTAGAACAAGCATCTCTTATCACATTGCCCTACTCACCAACCACACTACTCCTGGTAGGTCACATTACATTCCCATTCTCCTTCTTTTCAAGCTAAGGTGTTGGACGAGGCTTTTGATTCTTATTCCTCCAGCTGAGTTCAAGACAGGACAGGCCATTCCTCATGAACTGCAGTTTATGAATTGTTTTTTAGATGTTCTGCATCAAATGACTTTAATGCACGTACTGGAAATATCCTAGGCTGGGAAGTGCTCATGTCAAGCAGTAATTAACAACTTCACAGAATACGTATGTATCTGTGTCATCTAAGTGATAACTTACATTGTATGCATTTTGTCTTCCACCTTTGTTATACTGTTAGAAATGGATGGGAGGTTATAAATCATGCAAAGCTTGTGGTTAACATATGAATGGATCCTAGCTATCAAATCCAAGGCCAGAGTTGAACACTGGGTTGTCTTTCCTTCCATGGAAAGGTCTGAACATAGGAGATAGTAATAAATAATCTCTTGGGCTGTATCTCTGAGGCCAACAGTTGCAGCTTCTCAGGAAGAAGCAACTTGATTGTGCCATCTCCTTTATCCCAGTAACACCTACTGCTAAGAAGCTTCTGTTGTCTGCTCTAAAAATGGAAGGAGCTGTGGCTAAAAGCACACAGGTGGGGAAGGGAGGCAATAATGGATGAAAACTTAATTTTTTTCCTCCTTCCATCTCTTTTGATTCGAGGTCTTGCTCTGTATAACATATACCTCCACATTTGAGCTGAACGGGAGTTCAGTGTTGAAGATTGCTGAGGTAAGTGCCTCCGTCGTACCATTGCTTGTGTCACTTCATGTTACCCTGCAACCTAGAGAGGGGTCTTCCATACATACCCTGAAACTGAACCAGTCCCAGTCGCAATTACCACTTTAAGGACTGGTATTACCTTACATCTAGTGTGAAAAAGTAGCTGCAAATTGGAAAGGGTTGATGGGCTTGCATGGGAAGGCACTTTTGGAAACCGACTGACAATTGTATATTACGGTGTCGCACATTTACTACTCATATTTAATTTACTTTGCCTTTTGCAATAGACAAAAAAATCCTTGAGTTCTTTATAAAACAGCACTGTGCTGATTTCTTGCCTGGTGCAAGTCTAAAACTAATGCAGTGTCCTCAAGAGAGGTGCATAGGCCATAATGTGCCATGTTAGCACGAGCGTTACCTTGTGCCTCATTAGCCCTGTGTGTTAGCCTATTTCCTAGTACATCCAAGTAAAAGACTTATTACACCTCAAGAGATATAGCAGGTGTTGTCCTGCTGCTCTTAGTTACCCTTCTCTCTCTATTCCATTACATTTTAGTCTGAATTAAATTGTAAAGGAGCTTTGGCTGTAGAAAACCATACCTGGGGGTCTATTAAGTGAGCCTTTGTAAATAGATGATGTTTTCAGTACAGTGTGTAGCAAACTTCAGGACAGTTTGTTCAGACTAGAGAAGATGCACAGGAACACTTAGCCTTTCAGCACAGCCCACTGTTGTACACAGAACATATCATAAAATTATATTGTTAGTGTAATATGGGGAGAGCTAATGTCCATGGAGCAATGTAAAGACAGATATACGTGTCTTACACTCCCAGTGTATGTAGACATTTAAAGATGTACTTCTTACCAGTTTTTGGTATTTTTGATGGTGGTTTTTTTTTGTGAAAAAGAGAAATCGCATGTGAAAATACCTCACTTTACCTGGAAGTTAGAGTATTTTCAAAGCTTAGGAAGGAAATTGATGTTGCATTGTCCTATTGGAAGCTGAGAATGGGGTTCTAGGGATAACAGAGAACCAAAGAAAACAGATGCCAGTTTGTAACAAGTTTTTAAAAGGCTTTAAAAGGCAGAGATGCAACATAAATAGTTTGTGTTTATAACATATGCAGGATAAAAAAAAAAAAAAAAGTAGTCATCATTACAGAAGTACTGCACAGTTTAGACTTTGATTTCTCTTGTGCTGTGTGAGCTGGTTTTGGAGGTCTTTCTAAGCCCCACCTGTAGATGCTGCAGCAAGGATGAACTGAATTGGTATTTGGAGCAAGCAACAACTTGTCAAGTTTTACTAAACCCTCCTTATGTCACTGTCCCAAACTGAAGAAAATACAGATAATTTCCCCCAATGCAGTTTTTCTCAACAGACTTTGAGAAGAAGTTGATTAATTCATCTTGATGAATTTTACTTACTGTAAGTAAAGAGGTCTAGTTTAGACAAAATACTTGCTGGTAAAAGTATTTAATGGCTCTAAACCCTTCAGATTTCAATCTTTAAGAGCACTGCCTAAGACTAGGGGAAAATAGTGAGTATGCTCTGTTTGCTATAAGATGTATCCAAAATCATATTTTCTGTCTGTAAATTTGGATAACAACAGGGCTGATATTCATTTAAAGCATCCTAAAAAGCATCCTGGTCATTTTTTTCATTAATTGGAGATAAACTCAGTTGTTCTTCACTTCCATTCCCGAATGTCTAGCCTGGCTCTTAAAAGCCTTTGCTGGTGCAGTGGTACAATTTAACACAATGGTAATTTGTCCTTTTTCTGTTAAAACGAACAGGAGGTCTGATGCAGGCTGATGAGATGAGCCAGCAAAGCAAATAAAACTTTCATTTCCTTCAGGGAATTTTAACAAGCTGTAATACAGAGGACACGTGTTGCTATTTGGAGTGTCTGGAGGTACAGCTACTTTCTCCTCATTCCTTGAGAAAATATTGCCTCTGTGAATGCCTAGATCTTTCAAATTAGCAAGCACCACCAGTCACATACATACTTCCTCAGGATGCTCCCAGACAGATTTTAGGTAAGGTAAAGACTTTAACAGCTGGAATCAATATGTGTTTTTATCCTAATTCTGCAATGTGTAAGCAGTAGGAAACAGAAAATAATTTCTGAGTTCAGCATTTACTTACAGTCTCAGCATTTACTTATAGTCTTGGCATTTATTATTCTGAATTGCTCAAAGGTAAGGGTGGCAGAGAGAAGCTTTCTGCTCCAGTGCCTCATGTTTGAGATTTCTTTCCAAGTCAGTCCTTTCAGTCCCTTAGTTTTCCTAGCCTGCCCTCTGTAGCTAAGTGGAGCCACTGCAGAATTGGAAAGGTACGGGCTTCATTACTGGCAGAACTCTGAATACTTTCTCTGACAAACAAGGCTACAATCTGGCCATTTGGCACTGTATGATTGTTCTGAATTCATAATGTACAAAATAAAGGCACCTCAAATCTTTCTAAATATTATAAGCCTCAAATTAGGGAAGCATCCAACGTGAAGGGCACTACATTTTGTGGCTTAAGTATTATTAATATTAGAAACAGACTAAATCTTGCACTGTGCACCTTCCCATGCTTGCCTAGACCCCTGCAAGAAAATGTAGTTCATGCTGTTGCTTCGTTTTATGTGTGTATTTGTTACTCCCATCTACCATTTGGAGGTTTGTTTTGTTTGACTCTGTTGTGTTTCTCTGGCTAACCCCTCTGTGTTTTGCTCGTAGTTGTGTTTTGCATGCCATAGAGCTGGAAGTCCCCGAATGCATGAAATGATCAAAATGTCCATTGCACACCTCCTCGGGGCCCTGAGCTCTCCCATTTTTACTCGTCCTTCTTCATCAATGGCTTTTCAAAAGGTACCTTGCCCAGCCATTTTACAACACAGGCCTTCCATAAGACTGGAGCTCAAGTGGACAGTTCTGTTGCTCATTAGCTGACATGGGGAGGGGAGAGAAGATGGAGATATCAATCATGCTCTCTCCAGAAAGTCAGCCTACCTCTACAAATGGTATTTCATCAATTAATTCAGGTACTCCAGATAAAGACTTTGAGCTCAAGAGGAATGGTTTGGCTTCTGTCAAGGGTTGAACAACTTTAACAGGCATTAGGGGATTTTGACCACTGGAGTTTAGGTGATAGCTGAATGATGGGCAGAGTCAGTCCAGAACTTCTTTTAACTTACAAGACCATCTTCAACACTGACTGATTAATCTCAAAATAAATAAAATCTTTTATTTATTTGGTTGTGGGGGTGTCTTCTAATCTTGAAAAAGGGCAACAAGAATGAGAGGTACTGTCAATTCTGCCCTTTATATCCTGCTACTGCTTTCAACTGTAACCTGTTCTAATGTATTTTCAAAGGAGATAGCTTTTCGTTTGCATAATTTCTCTAGCATGAGATAATGAGTCATGTACATACACCGGAATAGCTCTGGAATGCTATCTCACAGTGTAGTTGGGAAACAAGGGAGAATAAGGCAAAAGCCATAATTAAATAGCTTCCATGCATGATGTCTTAGATCACTCAAGATATAGTTTGTATACATGAAATTAATGTTTTCTTATGCTTGTGGCTTTACTGAAGTGATGAAATGTGAGGTTTCCCGAAGTGAGGAGGTCAGAAGGGTTTTAAGAATGTAACTACATTGTTTTCCACACCAGTCCAATAAGTGCAGAAGTGCAGCAACAATATGTTCACCTTAAACTTTATAGCTTTGAGCCCACAGCATTTCTTTGTCAATGGAGTATCTTGGTTTCAATTCAGTAGGAGTTAGAAAAAAATCAAGAGTCTTGTCCATGTCCTTGTGTCAATACTGATTAGCCTGTGTAATCTCATCACCTTAATTTTTTCCTTTTAAAAAATCATCCCTTGTTAGGGAACTATCAAAATGGCTTTACATCATATAGTATCCTCATTCAAAAACATACACCAGATGCATTTATATATATTCCTCATGCATGTAAAAAAAAAACCCTTATCCTATGTGTTTCTATTTAATTATTTGTTTTCCACAGCTAATTTAATCTATATTAATGGTTCTTTTCAATAGCTATATATCCAAATGATGTCAGAATAAAACCAGAAAGACTGAAAAATATGTGAACAATCATTTTTTAATGTTCATTGTTAATGATAAAGCTGTATCATTGGCTGTATGCCAAAGGACTGCAACTGCTTCTCTGGGTCACAGTCTGAGAAGATTGTGTTGTACATTTCTGCTGCAGACCCACTCAGCTCCATCAAGACTGTAGTTACTGTGCAGTAGTTATAGTGGTTACTACAGTTACATCAGCTCTTACAGAGACCAACACCTCCCACAGAACATCTGATCAAGGGTAGAAACTGCATTTTTCAGTGGGCTGTCTGCAGGATCCTAGCCGTGTTATGCTTTGGCAACTATTTGTATAACATCATCTGGGGCAAAAGTGAATTCAGCTCTGGTCACAGCAGTGTCAAAAAGCTGCCATGGAGCTTGGATCCATCAGTGTTCTTCCATTGCTACTTTGGCTCCTGTGGGATCTCCGAGATGAGGAGCCCGCAGCTTCATTGCCGGTTATTAAAACGCAATCAGTTGTGTTATTTATGGTCAATCACAATTGTATTTTCTGTATTAGAAAAGGCCTTATAAGGCTTTCAGGTGTGCTGCAGTATGTAATAATTATAGAAAAAGTGGCAAATACCTGTGTAACAGAAGGAACAACCTTAAAGTTTTGGAGAATGTCTCCACTGCAGATACAGCCTCGCAGAGCGATGATTACAAATAAGTGTCTAGAAATGAGCAATCAAAGCAGCATTTAGCGAATTATCAGCAGAGCAAGACAAGTGCCAAAATCACTTGGGTTTGACAGGAGACTTTACCAGTGTTGCCTTACCATTCCTGCAGCTGTGAGACAGATGAATTACATGCTGCTTCTAGATGCTACTTACTCAGTTTTCCTTATTGCTGAAAACTTCTAATGTGGTACTAAAGCAATATGAAATAGTAAGGAAGGCTGACTATCTGAGTGCGAGAGACCTTGGTATCCTCCTCAAATGTGTTGCTGGTAAGTTCCAGTTCATATCTATGTACTGCTATCTTGTTTCCTTATCAGGTTTGCATTGAGACATATGTATCTAGCTGTCACCAGCGGAGCATTAACACCGCTGTGCGGGCAACCCTCAGCCAAATGTTGAGTGACTTGACTTTACAGTTACGACAAAAGCAAGAAAACATGGTGAGCCTTCTGGCATCAACAAATGGTTCCATGTCCATGGCTGCGTACCTTTTTGTTTCTCTGAATGCAGTGTATTGTACTGGCTTGTTGTGCCTTATGGCTTTTATTTGATGCTTCTACAATTAATCCTGTTATAAGCTTTTTTTGGGCTCTGACTGCGCCTGCCTTGGAGCAGTCTATTGGAAATGCAGCTCTCACATTGTCAGCTCTATTTTGCTGGATTTTTTAAAATTTCTTTTTTTTTCCTTTCTCCTTCCATTAAACAAAAGGGGCTTTGTTCTGATGTCAGGCTGCCTTGGCCTTTTCCTATTCCATTTATTTTATTTTGTTTGCTTCTTTTCCTAAGGTTCATTGAAATCCTTTTGCCAGAAGTTTTTGCATGACAAATATTTACATAACCAAAACAAATTCTCAACTAAGGAAAGTGTATTGAGGTTTTTCTGCTACGTTTTTTATAGAAGAAAATTTAAGATTATGAAATTCTATGCTTGATTGTTAGCAAAAAAAGCTCCTATAATTATATTTATTGGGTTATTAAAATCCAAGAGAGCTGTTTGAATGAAATCCCAGCACATTGTCAGCAAAACTGTAAATGTTCTGGGCACATATGAAATTACATTGGCCTCTTACATTCATCCATGCTGCTTTGTATATTATTGTATTTTTTAAAAGGTACTATTTGTAAAAGTCAGTTTCCATTTATTAGGAAAATGTAAGGACAGTAGTTTGTAGTACAGAGTATTTTCCTTACACCTGTTTTTGGGTTAAGACGATCACTTCTGTTCTGGATTAGTAGACTAAATTACTTTTATTCTAACGAGCAGCTGCAGAAGAGAATTAATCAGTTTAAATAAACTTACCTTCTGTCTGTGCTAAGTTCTTTTTACTAGCAAAAACATTTACCAAAAAGACCCACAAACAACAAACAAAAAAGTAAAAGAAAAACAAATAAAAGGACCAATAGTTTTGAAATTTCAGTTTGGGTCTGAAAGCTGAATTGTGCTAGTTCTGCTCATAGCTGAGGAGTAGGTGAAAGCACATGACAACTGCAGGTAGTTCCTGACAATTTTTCTTGATGTTTGAGAGAAGAATTTGACACACTGACTGTTCTTTCCTCTAAGTTATTTTTAATGCAGCATACACGCCTAGTTATTACTGAGGTGTTTTAGGTGTAGGAAATCCCTTAAGGATTTACAAATCCCGATTCAGCTCAATGAGATGTGAGTTCCTTATATCTAAATTACTGTTAAAACAGATCTTAAGGAACTTTAGAAAATGTTTTGCAAAACCTTCACTTAAACTAACAAACAAAAACCCCAAAAGAGATAGAGGACATGGATTTGTTAAGAAAGCTCTTCTGTTAGAAGTATTGCTTCTACAGTGGTTTTCTGCCCTTTGCAATGATTACACCACTTTTGTCTTTCCTCAACAGACAATTGAAAACCAAGAAGCCTTGCAGAAATTCAAGAGTCAAGGTATTTGTAACACTTTTTTAGTGACTCCTTCCAATTCAGCTTTTTTATTCTTCACTTTCCTTTCATTGGCATAATACTGTTTAATGTCACAGGAATTGCATCCTCGGGATATCTTACCTTCTCCACAGCGTGATGCTCTCTGTGCTACCTGTGGTAAGAACTAAGACAGCCTTGTTAGCTCCTGATATATTCAGTCATGTCTCCATTTGGACCATGGTAACAACATTGCACTCAACATAGCAATAAATTATTGTTCCAAGATGCTGACTTCTGTAATTAAGAGGTTTCAGTGCTCTGGAGAAAGTTTTAGTAAATGGCTTTAATTCCTAAATTAAAACAGATTCATGGAGTAGGACATGGAATCTGGATAAAATCTTGCACAAGCATGCACTTAAGATCAGAAAGTTATAAGATATCGGAAGCTGTGTAGCAGAGGCAAACTACAGGGCAAGATACAGAAAGTTTATCTGCTATGCAGAAGTACTGGAGCCAGTTCTTTTTTATTATTTATTTGTATACTCATTTTAGTGTCTGAATTGGATTTCAGCTAACATTCTATAAATGCATATGAGCAATCAGGGCTCACTTTGGATTTTAATACTACAGCTTTTTCATTGTGTGGAGATCGCTTTCCAATCTAAGACTTTTCCTACTGCATTTTCCTTGAGTTTTGGCAGCCTTGCTCATTGTTTAGAAGCTCCAACCAGCTCTGCAAGTTCATGCAGTGAATTGAGGTTGTGATCTACCTGCACATGTGTAATGCCTCTGATCTCTGTTCTTCTTGGAGGTGCTTCAACTGAGTCTCTTTGTGATGATGTTGTATCTGTCCTCACTGTGCTCTGTGAAAAGCTCCAGGCTGTCATAAAGTGAGTTATTTTAGGTTATAATTTGACTTTATTACCCAGAGATTGGGAGTTTCACTGATACATGTGATTGTGCTGTTGTTGTTCTGGAATTACGAAGCAAAACTGTGCTTAAATGAAGTGTTTATTAAAGGAAATACCGTCCATGACGTTTTAATTTAATCCTCACTAGAGATGGAAAGTCAAGTTGTGTACTTTGTGCATTGTTCAGCTTTAAAGACCTTCCAGTAAATCTAATCTATAAGTAACTTCCATACAGCAGCAAAATACTTGTCAAAGTTTTCTTTTCTGCCTTGAAAGCAACCAATTCAGAGGGAACAATTAGAAGAGACATGGAGAAACCTACCAGGAACAATATGCAGAATGAAATAGTATGTCCTTCTTAGAAAAGTTCTGTTTATCCAGGTGAAAAAAATTACATTACCAAAGCATTCCTTAAATTTAAGAATATCATCCACTCTACCCACTTGGTAATGCATAAGTCATACTTTTTAAAAATAAATTGTTATGGGCACAAATAGGGTGTTACACTGCATTAAAATACTAGAGTCTCTTGCTGGCCACTACTGTAAGAGTAAGCACTTACTTGTGAGTTAATAATGACTTCTTGTTGCATTCTAACATAGCTTGACTAATGGTCTGTTAAGAAATGGGCCAAAAAACATCTTAATTGTTAAAGACATGACAAACCAACTGGAAGCAATGCAAACATTATACAGCAGTTATTTTAAAAATAAGAATACAGCAAAACAGATATATAATTTGGAAGTTTTAAGTTTTCTGTATCAGTAAAATAAGATGTAACTTGCTACTATTGCCAGTTGTGAATCACCTGAGTGATGGTGAAAATGCCAGTCTGAAGGTATTCTAAATGTAGCATTGCGTTGTCTCTTTAGTTGGCCTGTATGTCTCTGAAAGTAGCTTGTGATGAGCTGAGAGAGAAATGTACCAGTCCATGCTTGTTTTGTATTTGCTTTTACATGCTCTACCATTTTCAGGCAACCTACAACTTAGGAGCTGCCAGAGCCAAAGACAGCACAGACATTATTGTGCACATTTCTTCTGTAGACTTTCCTTGCATGAGTGTTTCTAATTACAGCAAGATTTGAAAGGCAAGAGTTCCTTACTTAGCCTTACTTAATCAATGTCAGCATCTGGGAAAACAAAAGCATGTTTCTGAATCTTTTTATTTTAATTTTTTTTTTAGTTGTGTGCATAGTTACAGCACAATAACATCTTCAAAAGTGTCTTACAATAGCAAGTGGCAAAGCCAGCTGAAAGATTAAATCTTTGTATCAAATTTTGCCCACATGTGAAGCTATAAACTGCTATCATCTGATAAGTATTGTCCATCAAATGATATTTACTTTGAATTACTGGTTATGAAATATCAAAACTAAACTATCTGACGGGATGTCTCAAAATCACTGGAAGTCTTTTTAAAAAATAGCTGCAATCGCAGCTCCCCATAAGACTGTCCTAAATTAGAACAGATTGAGACGTGCTGTAGGTAAAGAACAAGAAGAAATTCAGAGAACTTAAAAATGCTCACTGAGCCATGATCTACTTCATGCTTGTAATTACATCCCTAGACTGTTAGGATCTCCAATTATGAGCACAGTATAGTAAAGGAGTCTGACTGAATCTGAGGAAAATAAATTCAATTAGGATGTCTTGTTAAAGAACTCACTCCATGAATGAAAAACCTTTGTTTCTTTCAAGGCCAGTTTTGGTACATCCTTCAAAACACTTTGTTGGCAGCAACTTACCTTTCTAACCTCCAGGTCATTGAAGTGAGGTTTTAGTATACTATACTGTGCATTCTAATTTCTCAGTCTGAAGATTACTTCAATTCCTCCTTCTAGATTTCAAGCTTATTAGAATTTGGTTTTGAGGGAGACACAAGTATCAGTGATAACGAAGAGTTAAGGGAGGTGAATTTTTTTCTTGGGGCAATACGTGAATTTGGCGACTGGAATTTGTGGCAGCAGTGGTACAAACACACCAGCTATGCTGGAGTGCAGGAGTGCAATAGTCATTTCCTACCTGCAGGAAAACAATTTGGTTGTAAGAGACATCAGAGCCATCAAGAGTGCAGGGATGCCCTGTGCATGCCTATGCAAGTGTCAACTGCAAAATGTTGATGATCTGCTTTAAGACGCATTGTAAGAAAAGCTGCTGGCAAAGAAGGCAGTACCTGGAACGTGTGCATCTTTCCAGATAGGTGTGGACTGTGGTGAGGAAAGGGCTATCACCTCTAAAATATAGAATCAGCCATCAGTTTTAAACCTTCCACAGCACAGAGTTAGAAATCTAGCCTCAAGCCTCAGGATTCACTCTTCTCACTATGTGAAACAAGTACTGTACTACTGGGATGAAAATTCATCTATGTGAACAAAAAAAATTCAGGTAGTGACAGAAGAGCAGACGTTTCCATTCCCTAATTTCAGTTAAGATAAATCCATTCTTTACAGCTTCCTTTGCCTACCATAATAAATCAAAAAATACATTCCTCTAGCTCTCATCTCAGACCAAAATGATTTTAAGAGAGTAAGTAGCAGGGCCCTGGATGGTAGCCATGTCATGTGACTTTCTGTGTGTGGACACTGAATTTTGGTCATGGTGTCTTTCACCGGGAAAAAATACACAGAAAGAGAGCAACCTAAATGCCCTTCAGATTGCCTGAAGAAACTATCTGATAGTCCAAAATCTTCTGGTTGTCTTCTTTTCCTCTGTTTAAGGGTTTTTTTCCTCCTCAAGTTTTTAGACTGAATTTGAATAATTACTTCTGTTTTCCTCTTTATTCACATAGATTTTTTATTTAAGGTAGCAGATCACTGCATGTTATCACTACAAAATATATGGGGTGCTAAAGGTAATTACACCATTGTAAATCCATAGGAAGAAGCAAAAAATAAATCACTACTGTAAACTGTGGTATAATTTTAAAGTGAACTAATGTAGTTATTTTAGAATATTAAATAATCTTTGTTTTAAAGTGATGTGAAGGGCATCTTTACTGTCTGTAAGTAAAAAATGTCAACTTCAACTTCTTTACTTGGAGTGCATCCTCTCCATGTTAAACAGCTCCTCTCCCAGTATGCACCAGCACAAAGGATTCACTGATCTTATATGGTGAGTACAGCTGAAGACTAATGCAAATACTGTCTGTAAGTAAAAAATAACAAAAGGACCATTTCCTCCCAGCCACGCAAACAAAACTGTAATTTATCTCCAGATGTGAGCAAAGCTTGCTCACCAGTAGTTAACCTACTTCCTGTCATCCTGTGCCCCATATAAGATTGGTTAGGACCTCATGCTCAGCTAGCACATGAAATCCCTGTAGTGAGTTATTACTTGAATGAAGTCTAATCTCTTTAGCCAGAATGGAAAATCTCTTACGCTTTTCGCAATAGTTTGGATTCATGCGTGGCATTAAACAAATATTTTGCTTACAGTAGGAGGGTGCTGTAGAGATTCTTTCAGAAATATAGGCAAAATTAATGTCACATGCTGAGCTGGTGACCAGAAATGCGTATGACCTGCATTGTATAACAGCTGAGGCTAAATGGTCTTCATGGTGCTTCCACTTTATCAAGGTATCCTTTTTAATTAACTTCACCCAAAAGGCTTAACGTCTTTAGGGTTCATATCAACCTCTACATAGTTTGATACCATCATCTCGGAGCACTTGAAATAATCCTCTCCCCTCTTTTTGTTTGCAATAATGCATTTTTTATAGCAGCCAGATAATTGAGTCACAGTAATAAATCAAAAATGTAATACACAGTTCCTTGTAGTCCTTGCCCATCCTTTGACCTTGGTGGGTGATTGTGTTAAAAAAATTACACAGTAACTGTTTATGACAAATGTGTTTCTTGAACTTTTACCCTTTAATTTTAGAAATTGAAGTGTTTGACTCCTCAGTGTGTGAGGCACCCATAACATCCCTTGCTGTCCGTCAGTGGCTGCGGGATTGGGAAGCCTTCAGGTGGATAACACTTGATAATGTTGCACAGGGACCCTGTGCTAAGGCCTCTGGGAGCAATAAAGTAAAAGCAGAATTCTCCCTCTTGTGGCAAACCCATTTCAGAAGCTTCTGCTGTTGAATTTCACCCAACACTGTGTACTTACATAACATTAAGGCCATCCTATGAGCAGGGTCACGGAAATGATCTCAGTTAAAAGAAAACACTTCCTCTTTTATTTTCAATTTGCATATTTTCAGTGATCCAGTTTAGGCTGCAAGTCTGCAGGTTTTTGTATTTATGACTGTGTGTCATGAGGACAAGTCAGCAGGGGCAGGACTTCTTAAACTACATTGCTACTGAGGAATATGCATCCTCCAGCTACATGCTTAAGATGAGGTGGGAGAAAAGCCAAAAACACTAGGAAGACGGTTTGAACTGTAAATATCCTTTTGAGTATATAGCCATATAAGTGCACACAGATCCATTAGCTGTCTAGTGAAGTTGTGAACCAAACTGATAGTTGTCTTTGTTCTTTAGGGAGATGTTGCCTACATGCACAAAACTTTGTCTCTAGCAGGCACTTTGTAGTCAGTTCTCAGTCAGTAGAAGATAAAGAAGGGAGCAGACAGAGAAGGTTTAGCTCTTTGTTCTTCTGACAGAGTTCTCCACAGTTTGATACAGAACCACTTTGATGGGACTGAGATGTGTGGGGAATATGTTGCTGTGATTGCTCCTGCTTCAAGGCAGTGAATTGATATGTTTTGAAGTGTGCTTGGAGGGAGAAATGGAATAAGCAGACTCAAAGTCGTTATCTGCTGTCTGATTAAAAGCTGTTTTTCTTTCTGTGACTTCAGGAAGCAAAGCTGTTTTAGCAAACACATTAAGAGAAGCAATGAAAGTTCTGGACTGCATTAAAATCTTGAGAATGTACTTACCTATGAGGACATGTTACTTTTAGTGATGAATCATTACTTACCACTGGATGTTAGGTCTAGGCACCAGCTAGAACCTCTGAGGCATGTGGGTGAATATCAGGTTTGGAACTGTGTTCTTATGCAGCACTGGACCTCTTAAATTACAGTCTTGCAGACTGAAGTAAAATGTCAACTGCGTGAGTGCAAAGCTGAAATCACAGCAAATGGAGCAAAGCGATGAGTTGGGTTTGGCTCTGGTTCCAAAGAAGATTGACCTGCTGATGTGAAATCACTTAACTTGAGTGTTCATGCAGAAACATAGTGAAGGAAGGATGGCATTTTTAGTGTATAGTGGCATATGAGAAGTTACAGTGCACACATTGAGTTACTGTAGATGGCTTCAATTATGTTTTCAAAACCCAGCAAAACAGAAGCTCACAACTAAGGGTGCTGACTGAAATACATGCATGTGCAGTTCAGTGATGGAACATCATTTAGTGAACATAGATTGATTTTTGTTTGGTCTTTTTTTTTTTTTTTTAAAAAGCCCCCAAGTTGGACTGAAGAAGAAACACATAGCAATAGAAACCTAGAATTTCCACCTTGCAATAGGATGCAGCCAGTGAAAGAGGCAGGCGTGCTGTGTGGTAAAGGACAGCACTGTGCAACAACATCAGCTTGCAGAATCAGCACCCCTTTTATAAAGCACCTGAAAGTATTTCCATATGTACTAGCATGCTGATGCTTGGGAGATGAAAAAAACTGGTGTATTTTGTTATTCTGTCTAGCCACTGCTGTTGACTAATCATTAAAAAAAGAGTGTGTATCTCATTTAACCATGGCCTATTTTCAATCTGTTCCTGTGAGATTATTCTCCAGTTACCATCTGCTACTTTTCTCTTTCTCAGGAAGCAACTGTGTCCAGCCCTAGTAGTAATCCTGGGAAATCCAATCCATGACAAAACTATCACCTCTGCCCACAGCAGCATCTGTCTTGAGACTGATTCACCTTCCTCAGGGATCTCTGATCATGGCCGGGGCTCAGGTTGTTCCTCCACAGCACCTGCACTTAGTGGGCCTGTCGCAAGGACCATCTATTATATTGCAGCAGAACTGGTTCGACTGGTGGGGTCAGTGGAATCCATGAAGCCTGTGCTGCAGTCTCTCTATCACCGGATATTGCTTTACCCACCACCTCAGCACCGAGTAGAAGCCATCAAAATTATGAAAGAGGTAGGATAATCACATATGCAAATCCAGGCATGTAAAGAAAAATGTTTATTTAACAGTAGATGTTGCTGATACATGCATACCAGTCCATTCCATACCTGAGCACTAGGGACGTTGAAATTGCATTTTCTGAGCACAGCGGTTACATCAAATGCTCTGACAAATATTTTTAGATTTACAAAGTCATAATAGCTATATTTGTCTCCGTAACACAAGTTGCTATGGCAACTGCGTTGGTGTTTATGCTCTGGTACTGCATGGACCAGATCTTATTACTGAGTCATGACTGCTCTTTTGGGTGAGATACAGTGTAGTGTTCCAGTTCTCAACTTCTTTGGCATCTTTCCCCACTCTCTTCTCTTGCTAGAGGGAGACATTCATCCTCACAGTATAGTATTCCAGGCATTAATGGGAATATCTGCTTTGATTACATGCTGGGTTTTTGAAATACAGTTTCCTTGAGCTTTATTAGAATAGTCACAAGGAAGATGCCAGTGTCTTTAAGCAGCCATGTCAAGACCAGGCCATTCTGGCTTCATGCCCAGTGCCTCTGACAGCACTAGATTTGAAGCATTGTGAGACGACTTTGCGCAGGAGCTGAAATCATGGGCTTTTCCATTTCACATGGGTGGCTTTCTTCTCGTGTTGTGGAACACAGTACAACTTATTTCATTTGTAGGAATCTCGGTCTCTCGTATGGGATTTTTGTTCTAGCTTTTGCATATCGAGGCTATTCTGTGATTGAATCACAGAATCATAGAATTACTGAGTCTGGAACAGACCTCCAGGATCACCAAGTCCAGCCTATGACCCAACACCCTGACATCAGCTAGACCACAGCACTAAGTGATACGTCCAGTCTTTCCTTAAACACCTCCCGGGATGGCGACTCCACCACCACACATTCCAGTGTCTAATCACCCTTTCCATGAGGAAGTGCTTCCTAAAATCCAACCTAAGCCTCCCCTGGCACAGCTTCAGGCCATGCCCTCTTGCCCTGTCACTAGTTGCCTGGGACAAGAGCCCAACCCCCCCCGACTACAGCTTCCCTTCAGGTAGTTGTAGAGAGTGATGAGGTC
>VWZY01006347.1:7145-17568 GCA_013399075.1 Chloroceryle aenea
GGTTCATTTTACTTATTACCATAGGGTATGTCAAAATGAGTCAGCTCTTGGGAACAAGCTTCAAACCTTGCTCTGCGATATGTAAGCTTTACTGAGAAGTCCACCACAGATGATGAGACCATGCACTGGCTCTGGTCATCTCTGAATCAAGACCCAAGGCTCTTCATTATGCAGAGCTGCACTTGCTCCTATTGCTCACGACAGGACTCTTGGTTTAGGTGCTGGACTTAGCACTGGCAAGTTATCTTCAGAATTCCATCAGGTTTAAAAAAACTGCTGAAGTGCAATTGGTAAAGTAGCATTTATAGTGATGGATTACAATGTTTGACATTGGAAACATATTTTTCTTAAAGCCATGCAAACATATGCATACACTGAGTAGATTTAGATTAAAAAAAAAAAAAAAAAAAGCTTTACAAAGTGAAAGGTATGACTTTTTTAATAAAGTAGCTTCTTCTTAGTGTGCCTTCTTCAGATGAGCAAACAGTATGCACAGCATTCAACCTGTTTCTGAGCCTGAAGCTTTTAAAAGTCAAAAAAATATTCATTAATAGTAAAGCCAGCTTAAAGTAATGAAAAGACCTCTATGCTTACAGCTTCTTGTACACAGAACGACTTCGTGGAAATCTCTTTTACATTGTCATAATCAATATGAGCTACATTGGTAAGCACAGGTAACTCAATTACATTTGTCACATCCATTCACATTTGTGCCACAACCAGTTTGCTTACAGATCGTTACACAGAGAGGCCTGGGGAATGTGCCTCTTGACAGAAATTGAGACACTCCACATGTAGCCCCCCTGGAAATTCCTTTGGACAATCTCCTAAGACTGTTCCTGAACAAAAGAAGTCTCTTACATTCTTTCCTTACATAGCTAAGCATGCTGTCTGGTGTAGTCAATGACAGCTTTGCTCATAATATGATGTAACTTGCAAGTCTGTTCAGGTACCTGGCCTGGCAGTCTAATCCCTTCTGACAATTCTCAGAGGCAAACAAGGACAATAGGCTGAATAGCAAATGAGTGATCAAGCGAGTTCAGTACTATCAGCAAGAAACCTGTATGCTTATTAAGCAATAGGTTTTATTTCTTACTACCAATAAATACCTACATACGACATCTTTCTTGGTTGTCATGTTTGTACCTGTATCTTCCTCATATAAACCCTACCATCAGCTGGAGAAGCATTACTTTACATGATGCTGGCAATGAGGATTAAGCCACAACAGAAGCAGAATGTTTTGTCTTGGATACTCCTTTTCCTAGGGGCAGCGATGTTGGAGGGGAAGGTTTCCAGCACATGAACTGGAAGGACCTCCTGACCTTTATGCCCTATGGAAGTTAATAATTTTTTTGTTTGTTTGTTTTTTGAGCAAAGCATAAATATTTTGTGAATATTTTAGAGAGGAAAACAAGTAGAATAAAAGCCAAATGAACTTACTCAGTTATTTGTCTTGCATTAACTGCTTAGGAGTAGCATATTTGGAAAGTGTCTGGATGTTTGCCGCTTGGTTGCTCCCTACTTTCTTGTCCACACTTTCTAGCCTTATTCTTGGGGCAACTGGCATGTAATTAGACCATGATCACAATGAGTAGTAATAGCTTCCAGAGCTGCTAGAGGCAGGATAAAATTGCTGGAAAATTCCTGATAGATAGCACAGAAATAATAGTGACTTGATGATTTATATCTTTAAACATAGGGAAATGTGGAAAAGCGACACAAGTCCTCAAAAAATGTTTAGATTTCCTACTTAAGAAACAGTTCAAAAATTCAGTAAGTTTGCCTGATGATCATCTCAATACATCATCAGGAACAGTCCATATCTATAAAATAAATACATCTGAGATAAGACAGACAAAATATTAATGAAGGCAGCATTTCAAATGCTTCATCCAGTCCTTGACATCTCATTGTTTATCTGACCCATCTAAATCTTCACAGGGTTCTTTTTTCTCTCCTTTTTGTTTCTAATTACCCAGTCTATCTTTTTCCTTCCTAATTCTCAGCCCAGACATCTCCTTCCCTGCAGACACGTCATAGATCCTTTCCCTCCTGCTACATGCCTGATGGTGTCCAGCAAGAATCAGCTCCCCTTCATGCTTTGACATCAGTGTCCTTCTCCTGCCTGACTTCTGCCACGTAACGTTTCAGTTTTGTATCTGCTCAAATCAGAAAGCTCTTCAGTTCCACCACATCTTCTGAAAATCTGAGGATATCTTACAGCATTTGAGAACGGACATGATGCTTTAAAAATTAAAAAAATAAAAACCAGACACAACCTGCTGACTGTCTAGTGATGCTTGTGAGGGAGGAAGAAGTAAGGTGAGTAGGTAGAATTTTTCTTCAAAGAAATATCGCTGTTTAATGAAGGGAAATCAGGTTCATATAGGACAAGTGGCTGGGACAACAGCCTGTCCAGTCATTCATTCACCCTCATGGTGTGCACATCTGCTAGCCACACTTTGGCCCTTTCAGTACAGAAGTATCCCCAGTCACTCTGATTTATCTCTTTACCATACTGTTGTTATACTAACAAGGAACTGCAGGAATTTTTTCTGGTGGGAAATCAAAGTCAGATGAATTAGCACCGGATAAGAAGAACAAGAGGGGACCATGGTTCCATGGAGTCAATCACCTTTGCAAAATTACCTGGCAGAGAGTGGCAAGCCCTGTTATGTTTTCTGAACTAAATGACCACATGCTTTTTTTTTTTTGGTGAGCATTTACCCCATCACCATGTGTCAGAATCCTTGGGGGGAATTTGATATGACCTGATCTTTGATCAACTGAACTGTGAAGAGCAGAAATACAGATCTGCAGAACACTTCCATGGCAGACAACAGGATTTTATCGGAACTGGGCTCTTACAGCCTACTGAGAGAATCACTCTGCCTTGCTTTCACATTTTCTAGTCTATGACTGAGTCCTGCAATACATCCATCTCCCGAGAGGGAATACCTCTAATGTTAATGTTAATGCAGTATCATTAATATCTGCCCCTATTATCAATGACATAAGAATGTGTAGAGACTAGCAGCAGCAGCTTCATATATTGTGTGAAGAAAGAAGGAGAGAGAGTGAAGGAGAATACTCACAGCAAGCTTGTAATTTTTTGCAAATGACAGTAAACAAACAAACAAAGAAAATTTTTAAAAATTGCCTTGTCAGGAGCTGCTAAGAAACAGAAACCAATTAGGAAATGGAGCAATGCTGTGACAGATTATATTTAACACCGACCAAGATATGGTAAACTTGCTATCCATACTGATGAGCCAGACTCATGGGATCATCTAAGGCCAGTGGATTGAAGGATATCATCACAAAGTGATCAGTAGAAATGATTTCCTGATGCACAGTATATAACAGAGTGGAGGGACATTTATAAAACAGTAATGCTGAAAAACTTCCTTCTTGAGAACATTAAATTGAAAACATTAAATAATCAGTGTAAATAATTTTTACAAAGTTGTTATTCCTTGACACTGAGAAGTTTCTTTTCTCTCCTGTTCTGTTAATATCTTCTTTAGACAGCTTTATCAAGTGCACTTCCAGTATTCCATCCCTCTTCTTGTTTGGCTTAACTCGTAGGACTTCACTTGCCAGTTCATAGCCAGATGCAATTTTTTTGAGACAGATTTTTATACCCGATTATTTTGCCAGTTGCTTTCAATCTGAAAGCTGCTGCATCACTGCTTTGTTCATACTCTTTCCATCCTGGATAGAAGCTTAACCAATAAACTGCCTCAGTCTTGTCACTGCCTAAAGCCATTGCATCACCATATTCATAAAGTCATTACAGATCAACTCCGTTTCCACACTGTGGCTCTGACACATTGCTCACTATGATGAGCCACTACTGTAAATAACAGCAGAGCCATTACTACGTATGACAGGAAGCACAGGAATATGAACTGCTATTGATTTCTTTCTACTTCAAAAGACAGAAGAGTTCTATATTACCAGCAGAAGGATGATGATGGCATCCCAGATGTTCTGACCAGACTCAGGAGACATGTTAACTGCTTAGGTCTGCCTTCAGGTCTCCTCAGAAAGCTGTTTTAATTTCTTGTCATCAGGGGCCACTGGGCAGGGTCCTGCCCCACACCAGGCAAGAGGAAACTGTCAACTCACTTTAGAACTTCTCTAAATAGAGTGTTATTATATACAAGTCTCTAAGAACTGCAGTAAATGGGAGCATACAAAATAAAATTCAGCAAGAGGGAAGTAGTGACAAAAAGCTGCAAATAGTGATTTTGGTTAGAAAGATAGTTTAATCAGACTAGATCACTAGCTTCTGTAAAAGCAAAACAGTGGTTTTATATTTTATTGTTGACAGCAATTACAGTGAGACTTTTATAAAGATTGTAGTGTTTGCTTCCTGGATAATTATACAGTGTATGATGATAACTAAACTTGCTTCTACTACAGGCTGTACTGATCAAAAGACAGCCAATGAACACAAGGAATATTCTTGCATTTTGAAACTGTTACTCAGGTGATCAAATAGTATGATGAGGAGAGCTATATAAGTATTGTCACATGTATAAATAAGGCTGTAGCATTCTACTTGTACAATTAATCCAGGCACATGTAGCAGCAAAGGCTGCTGCAAATACTCTCCAAACATAAAAAGAAGCCAAGGCTAGCATTTATTTAGTGAGAATGAATTTATTTGGATCATCTCCCAGGACATGTACATGTGGATATGTCTCTAAAACCAGCTTTGCCATCTTTGTTTCAGTACATACCATTGCTCCCAGCTTACAAGTATTAAGTATATTGTCTTTTTGCATAAATTCTCACCAAGATGCAGTCAGACTACTTCTAAGTCTTGGCACACTGGCTAATGCAAGAGGAAAAGGTGTTGTGAATCTCAGTGGGAAAATTTGGGGTCATTATCTACAGAATAGCTGGAATTTGGTTTTGGGGTTTTTTTAATCTCCACATTGATCTACCAGGTTCCTTTCCAGGAAGGCCAAATCCCCATAAATCCTGAAGATGGCCTTAGGCTATGCATATCTACTCTTCCTGCTTTTTAAGCTGTCTAGACACAATAGCCTCATCTGAGGGACCATGTAGCTGCACTAGGGTAATACAGTGGCTGAGATAATAAACCCTGGGGAGATCAGGATGGATTAACTTGAGCACAAGGCAGTGCTTTGAGACTTCATCTAGATTTTAGTCTGAGAAGAGGTACCACAAACACAGAGACAGAGCCAGCAGTTCTGGCTGAGTCCTTGTGCTGTTTTACTGCAGCACTCAAGATGTTTTTCAGTGTTTACAAGTCTTGTTGATTTTAAAAAGAGGGGACATAGATCATAAGGCTAAAAAGTAAGCCAAAGCCCTGACACAAGTTTGTACCTACAGGGGTAAGAATGACTAAATCTTTGGTGAAGTCTCCCTGCTGTGCTTGCTCACTTATGCAAGCTAGCTGCAGCCTAAACAGGCCCTGCTGTATCAGTGATGTGAGCATGGAATGCTGTTGGCCAGTGCTAAAGCATTTTCAGTCCCTTCAGTAACTGTATGTCTTTCCATGTGTGCAGACACATACCTGCACACACACCCAAGAGCACTCATAAAACCAGTAAGGAATGCAGTCACCAAACAGCTTTTTCTTGACAGAGCTCTGCACACTGTGTCAGCCAAGAAAAATTTCACATTTACGGGAAAACCCACTGCTGTTCTCGGACTGTTACACAGTAAATAAAAGCATTTCACAATAAATGTTGGCACAATAACTCTCAGAGGAATCTCACAGACAAAACAATCATGTATTCACACATGCTAACAAAATAACCCAGGATTTCTCATGTCTTTGTTAAATTATTCCCTAGCAAACTAAACCAAGGATAGAGATGACAAATCACAAATCATCTGATACCATCCGGTATTGTACTACACAGCTTTAACTTAAGAGAGCTTGAATAAAAAGATAGAGAATTGTTGAGGTTTCAGCCAATACTAAAAAGAGATAATAGTTTCTAAAAATTTCCCAGCCCCATTTAGAGATCCCAGATGCCTGAAACACTACTGTCAAGTTTCATTTATGCTTCAAAAACTGGAATGTTTCTCTAGCCCTGAACAGTTACCCTTTGGATTGTTGTCTGTCCCTAGAGCTGCTAGAGACTTTCAAAACAGATACAGGCATGTAAATAAAATAAATCAAGTTTATGAATTCCTGGGAAAGAGCAAATAACCAGTGCTTATAAGAGTAAGTAGAACTGGCCAGGCTTCATTTTACAGTCCCAGAGGTAAAGGGGTGTAGGTCGGTTCACATCTAGCCAGCTAACATCTTGCCACAAAAATAATTGTCTTGCTGTAAACAATCCTTAGCCCATGTGAGTTGCTGAATTGGGCCCAAGTGCTTTTTGGTGAAGGACTAGCTAGCATAGACCAAAACCACGTTAAATAATTAAACAGGAAAGATAATCATCTGCCCTTTCCTGAAGCCTATGATCTGGTCCTATTTAAGTAGCAGAGTCACAATGAGGCTTCTCAGAGGACAGAAATGGCTGCAGCGTTATAGTCACCCCACTCTCCTGTCCCTGGGGACGCAGGAGTAAAAATGCTGCACTTGCAAAATATCCTGAATTTACAGGAGATATGAAATCTTAAGTACAACTGCTTTATAAGGTAGCAGCCCTGAAATATTTCCAAAAATTTAGCCCATTGTTAAGGTCCAATTCAAAAGGGCTATTTATTTGCTAGATCATTTTTATTTCCTGTATGATCACTGTTAATAACAGTAGTTCCCATAATGGTTTCATAAGAGAAATACTTGCCAGATTCATCTCTACCTTTCAACCTCTGCAAATGAAATCAGCAAGTCATTACATGCAGTACAAAGTGTTGTAACCAGCAGTCATGGAACTTTTGTGAATCCAAGGACTGACCATGTGAGATGAGTGTGAGACCTAAATCAATTTATTTGAAAGTTATATTTACTGCATTTCCCAGTGGTAGCAGGTATCATACCTGCAGGGCGGTTTCCTTCCAATCCTCACTGAAGACTTCATCTTTTCACTAGCACAATTCATGTCAATGTCATGATTACAAGGACCAGGACATAGAAAGAAGGGTTACTGGATATCTAGACATTTTCAACCAAATACTGATATTGTGGCTTCATTCTCTTCTATTCTGCATCTTTGACAAGGACATGGACGTCTCCAGAGCTGTCACTATCACAGAATCATAGAATGGCTATGGCTGGAAGGGACCTCCAAAGGTCATCTAGTCCAACACTCCTGCAGTGAGCCCAGACACCCTCAACTAGACCAGGCTACTCAGAGACTCGTCCAACCTCAGCTTAAATATCTCCAGGGATGGGACCTCAACCACCTCCCTGGGCAGCCTATTCCACTGCTCTACCACCCTCAATGTAAAGAACTTCTTCCTGATGTCCAATTTAAATCTACTCTTCTCTAATTTAAACCCATTGCCCCTCATCCTTTCACTACAGGACCTCATAAACAGCCCCTCTCCAGCCTTCCTTAGGTCCCCTTCAGGTACTGGAAGGTTGCTATTAGGTCACCCCTGAGCTTTCTATTCCTCAGGCTGAACAACCCCAGCTCCCTCACCCTGTCCTCATAGGAAAGGTGCTCCAGCCCTCTGATCATCTCTGTGGCCCTCCTCTGGACGCGCTCCACCAGGTCTNGTCCATAGGTTGTCCCTTGTCAAAGGCTTCAAGATACAAAGTATGAAATTCAAATGGAAAATATCCTTAGTCCCCAAACTTGACAAAAGGCCATTTCACTTCTGCCTCCTGAAATCCAAAGCACACCTGCTGATTGCAGTAGCCTGATCAGCATGTGTTGTGGTTCTTTGTCTGTACTCCTGTTGCAGTCGTTGGATGAATTTATTTTACACATATTTTTTTCCTGGTGCATGGCCATGGTGAGCCAAGACCAACATTTTTCTGTAATACAATCTTGCACTACCTGGCACATATTCAGGTTTGAAAACACATCACCCTGGCTGTTTAAGTATTCACTTTTAATAGGTTGCTTTTGAACAGGAGTTTTGGGGCTTATTATTTTTAACTCATACAGTAATAATCTCAGGGAATTGCAACACCAATCTTCCTCCTATATTCTACCCACACTTTCCAGCTGCAGTCATACAGATGTGTTGAGATCTGGCGTGTCCAAAATTGCAGTTATCCCTTGAGCTCATCTGGAAGGCATCAGGAGGTGTCAGACAGCAATCATCACAACTCTTGGGTGGGGCATTGATGGTCTTTAATACAAGTCAGGGCCTTCCTCAGTCTTGCACCTCTCAGAGAGTCTGGTAGCACATTAAGTGACTCATTTCTGGAGACATACTGTGGCAATGGTGCCTATTGCCACCTGCTTACTATAACTTGTGTCATCCTGATTACATGTGCATCACAAACTTTAATTGTGGAAATTAGGAAAAAAAAATAAGAAAGTGTTTTCAACCAGTTATGGTTTATTGTGCTGTAAATTTCAGTTGTCTCTAGCTGATGTCCCAGAACATACCTACTTATTTCTGCTCTGCTGTTAATTGCAGCTCTCTCTCCAGACTGACAGTCTGAAGCTACAGATCAGCTGCTTTGCAGTACCATTTCAGAAAGTCTTCCTGAGATACAAGTAAACAGCCAGTGAGTTGTGGAAATAATAATAATAGTCAGCTTTATTTTCTCCCTGAGTGGATTTTAATGTACGGGTCACATTGACCATGGCCTGACTTCTCCAACACAGCATTTGACAAGACCTACTTGTTCATCAGGGGACTGAAATTCCCAGTTGGTGCCCAGTTGCCTGCAATCACTGGTCTATGATAGCTTTTGTGGCTCATTTGTCTGAATCACCAGTGTGAAACTAAGACTTTCTTATCACCTGTGCTCTTTACACAGTTCTTGCAGGAGTATCTAATAAAAGCATGGGCACTTCATTTGTGCTCAGCACCATTTTGGGACCCAGTCTCTAACCTTGAGTTACCACAGTGCTGAGACCCAAAACAGCTTTGGTCTTTTGCAGATGGAGCCAGTTATCCCTGAAAACTGTCAATATACATGTCACTGATCTGGAGGATGTATATTCCAGTGCTAGAAATTGAATGTTACGAGTATATATTCATTTTTATATTTTTTTAATACATACACTCTTTTTTAAGAAATAGAAGAAGTAGGATTTATTTAACCTGATTTTAAACATCTTTATCATAAATATTCGTATTTGGCCCAGCCAGCCCCCCAAGTTCCCTTCAGAGTCAACAGAGGAAGACACCTTTAGGGCATGACTCAACTAGCCTGTTTTTAGATGCCTACTAACATGACAGAAATCTCATCCTCTAGTCGACAGTTTCTCTCTTCCACTGACTAAAAGGACAGCCAAAGATGATTATCCAACATACACATTTAGGGGCATCTCCCTCTCAGTAAACAAGGAATGTCAGAAATCTTCACACCTATTCACACATGAACATAGGGAGCCTTGGGAGTATGTTGAAAGAGCCCTTATAATAAAATTGACACTTCTGATCAGATGGTTTATTAAATCTAGTTAAGTTTTAACTTATAAACAATATTATTTGTAGCATCTTTCTCCCACTGCACTTCACCAGCAGAGCTGAGTCAGTTCTATTATAGACACAGCTGAAGCCTCCTTTTTCTGAAACAACTAGCCAAAGCCAGCTGCTCAGGGATCTCTGAGTAAAAAGATACATGATGGTCCTCTTCCTCTAAATACATAAAGTGAATATGTTGAGCTGGAGCTATCACAACTGCCACAAATTATGCTGCTGCTGGGGATGCATTCCTGCACTCCCTGAAGCACAAGCTGAGGAGGGTGTTACAAAGAACAGCAGTGAGCTCTGCAGGAAGCCAGTGGGAAAAAAATTGGCCAAGTTTGCCTCTGGTTAATCATTCACTGGGAAAATAACTATAGCAAAAGCTCTGATACCCATCTTCTACTGTGCTCACTGCATCTAGCAACTTTGCATTTAATATTCACAGTCATATTTTGCACCAAATTCTTAAATTAAGAGATGTTCACCTCTCACACAGCAGCTGAAGTAAAGACACCAGGACTCAAACATTTAACGTGAAATATTTTCTCTCATAGCTCCAACAGGAAACAGTAATTGCTATAACTAAGCAGTAGCTCATTGTCAAGAGTTTGTTACTTGATGTTTAAACCTATGTGTCTGCTTATCTTCAAACCCTTAAACAAATGCGCTTACTGTTTCTGAGGTTGTATAAGGATAACATGACACTGCATATAAATTCAATTTTCTTCTATATTTGCTTAAATTTTGCATTATACATTACAAATGCAATCACTGTTTATACAGAAGCTCACAACAGCAGCTGCTGATTCTCCAGCTATTCAATTGTCCCTCAGCTGTCTCAGTGTGGTAAGTATATTCTACATGCACTTCATAGAATCATAGAACC
>VWZY01006351.1:0-13149 GCA_013399075.1 Chloroceryle aenea
GGGTGGTCAGTCACTGAAACAGGGTCCCCAGGAGTCATGGCATCAAGCCTATCAGAGCTCAAAGAGCATATGGACAATACTTTTACTCATATGGTTTATTACTAGGTAGTCCTGTGAGAACAAGGAGTTGAACTTGATCCTTATAGGTTCCTTCCAACTTGAGATGTTCTAAGATTTTGTTGGTAAGATAGAAGAGCAAGGTTTTCTATCTTCAATAACAGAGCAGCCTAGGGGAGAGGGATGACAAAAGGAAGGGATGAGGGAAGCGACAACAGAGGGGCTGATTTCCCAACAAAATACAGATGGCCTGCTTGGTTTAAATGGCTTCTTGTTTCCTGCACTCCAGGTAGGTGCTTTGATTACCCTGCTATTGGTGCAGCTGGCTCAAGGGTAAGGAGAAGATGAAAGCAACATTCCTTCTCTCTCTGTGAAGAACTTAAAGAACAGTTTTGAAAATCCTGAAAGAGTTTTCCAGAACAGAGATACTGCTTCCAGTACTGGTCTACAGTTCAATTCAACAGCTGTTTAATCTCACTGCAAGCAAGGCTCAAGGAAATAAAGCAGACATTTTACTTCACAGCCAAAGGATATTTAGAAATAATTGGGCTATTTAAATTGATGTTTGTTAGGATTTTTTTTTTTTTTTATCAGTTTGAGTTAGTATGTTCTTCTTCAATTTGTGTAATATATTCAGGAGACATGTGAAAAATAAGGATTTGTTCAGGATAAGGATATTTTCCTCTGGGAAATTTAGAATACTTGATATTTAGCTTTCTGGTGGATGTTTTATAATGATGAATTTCTGTTGAGAATCATGCAGGAAAAAAAGAGGGAAAATAGTTTTTCTGCACATTTCAACATATATTAGAAATGGAGCAGTGGCTGTCTTTGATTATGTAAAGAAAGGAACAGATGAAGAGCAACTGTCAGAACCATAGTATAAGTACCTAACATACTGATATATTTAATGATAAATGAAGAAGGTCTTGCACAGCATTTGGGAAGCATATCAACCATGGATTTGTTCCCAGAATTAAGAGCCACAACAAATGAAATGCAAATTTTCAATTTTTTTTTTTTTTTTTTTAGGAAACAGGAACCTGACTACAGATGATACATCAAAGTATCTTCTGGCCTAGACTAACACCAGTTTCATTGTAAAGGACCAGCTAAGCCATCAGTAGATATGACTTCTGCAGGTATCCTGGTTCAGCTAGGGTAGGGTTAATTTTCACCACAAGCTGAGAGGGGGCCACAGCCAGGAGAGACAATCAGCCAATGAGTTATTCAATATCCCATTGCTGTCATGCCCACTATATAAGGGCAGGAGGAGGGCTTGGCAAAGCATGTGCTTTCTGGGCATTTGAACTGGTTGGAGTAGTGCCTTCCTCAGTTCATTCTGGATTGCTCATTTTGTCTATTGTTTCATGACTATTGCTGTTGCTGCCATTTCTGCTTTTGCATTGTTTTATTAAATACTCCTTATCTCAGCCTAAGGGGTTTTGTACTTCTCTACCTCTTTTCCTTCCCATCCTGGGGTGGGGATAGGGTTGTGGGAGGGCATTGAGTGAGTGACCATGGTGGGTCTAAACCATGACAGCAGGTTAAGCGTTGCACATATACTATCAGAGAACCAAAGACAGTCAAAAAAGGCTTGACAAATTTATTAGCTTTGCCCAACATATCCTCTTCAGCAAATATTGCCAAATCTATTTCTGCGAGTACCTGAGACATCATATGTTTGTCATAATTATTCTCTTTTGGTTTAATGTATCATTTTCAGCATCCCCTTCTAGATGGAAACAAACCTGAAGAATCTAACATAGCTTTGCAGGCTTTCAGTTCATGGGTAGTGTACTATGTATTTTCAAGTTCCCCTACAGAACAAGTCATAAAACAAAGTAATGCCTTTCTTTCTCCCTCAAGGTACTTCCTATCCTGTGTTTCAACTAGAAGTGGAATAAAATATTTAAACAAGCAAATGAACAGAGAAGCAGGAAATACAGCGAGGCTAAACATGAAGGTTCCTCTTGCAGCAATTTCAATACTATCAAATTGTCCAAGCTTCCCCATACACCAGAGAACTCCATTGTGTACCCACCTACATACACGCACATATGAAAGCAGAAGACATTGCCTTTTTAGGATTGAAAGCCTATGAAGCGGAGGTGCACAGCAATGCTAGTACTCAGCAGAAAAATAGCTGGAAGCAGACAAAGTGTACTCTACCTATCACAGTTCCTTTTGAGGAGTTCAAAAAGCACTAGATCAGTAACATTGTAATGGGGAAGGGGGTGTAGGTGCAAAAGACTACATGATCTTCCCAGTGCTGTGTAGAAACAGATCTAAATAAATATCTACATAAAAATAAGTGTATATCCATGTAGAAAGTGCCAGCAGTGAGTGAGTCTTAGTAGAGAGTTCTTCAAAGGCACCCCAGGTCCTACATCCTATCAGAGCTGGCTAAACCTGCCTGGGTGCAAGTCAGTGGTAGCAGGCACATTTCATTTCCCCAGATGAGCCCTACTGTTACTCTAAATCCTTACAACTTCTTTGATTACAGGATTTTAACCAAAAGCAGTATCATATCAAAGTATGACTTTTTTATTCCTCCCTCTAGTTCTTGTATCTTCATGACCAAGGTAGTAACGCTATTTCTTCTCAAACATCCAGTGCAGTTAAAAATTGAACTAAAAAAGTTTCGACAGTGGAGGTTTATGCTTTATGTCAGCACTTGTTTTCTTCACCCTTTTCAGATGATTTCTGTGTCAGATATCAAATACAAACATTTGTTTGTTAAGGCTGATCTCCATCCTTCTAAGTCTCCATTGTTCTGCCAGAAAACAAGAAGCTTCATTTAAGTCTGCTTCAAGAGGTAGAAAAAAAAATAGCATGAATCTCCAGACATTCGTACACTCCAATGCAACAAACATTTAAACAGCAGGAAGAGACAGGATGAGAGAACAACATGGCCAGCACTGTGAACTTCTTTGCTGACATCTGTGTTTTTCAATGATCAGAGATCACAGAGATCACTTATTCTTTTAGGCACTTTCAGTTTCCTGATGAATACCTCAGAGTCTGGGCTTGATGTTGCCTATACCATACATTTTATTTCCAAGAGACACAGACCTCAAACTGGAGATACCAGCTAGCACAGATCCCTTTGGAAAAACAGTGTTTCTGCCATGTTGGCTGTGTCCAGCCAGAAAGACCTTAAAAGGGCATGTAGTTCTCCACCTGCCCAAAAACTCAAACTGATGTGGCATCTGTGGGTGAATCTGATTTTTCTACATTGAAATGAGTGAATTAAGAGCGTTTGAATAGCTCAAAAAGAGAAAAGATTTAAGGACCAGATGTATCACTACATTGGAAACAGTACTCAAAATTTCACCCCAACTTAGGTCTGTGTGCTGCTGATCTGGAAAAATCTTTAAGTATTCTGACTTCACACAAAATATCACTTTTGGCTAAACCCACAGCCAAATTCCTTACCCAGTTGGTATTTGCCTCTTACACATTCTGCCAGTGATACATTTGCATGTTCTGCTATCACAGTGCTACAGGAGCTTGCTGTACCTTTGTCATCTCTTGCCTATGCTAAAGTTGCCTTAAAAGATTAATAGAGCCCCATTCGTCAGCACTGTCTTTTCAGCACCTTTTATAAAGGTCATTTGCACTTAAAAATGAGGCAGTTAGAAAACAGTGAAGCATCTCTGACAGAATGCTGTTTAGGTCACAGGATATGGAGGGCCTCAGCTCCAATGTGTACCACATCCATAAAAAAAAATAATTAAAATTACTGACACCCAAATTGGTACAATAATACATGTATGCAAAATAAATAAAAAACAGAAGTATTTTAGGAGAATAACATTCATTATTACAACACTTTATATGTCTGAGACAAAGCTGGCAAGCTTCATGGCCATTTTCACCAGTCATGGAGAAATACATTACATTTTATGGTTTTTTTTCAGATTAATAAGAAAATATTTTGAAGTGCAGTTTAAGAAATTAGCAGAGATTTAACAGCTCTTATTTAATTGAGTTAATCAAAAGATAAAAGCCCTTGAACAACTAAAACCATCAGCTTGTAATCTGTGCCTCATTAATTCCTTTCACACAGTTAGAAAGTGGGTGAAACAAAGACAGCATCCAGCAACAAGTGCTTTTGTGGGGTTGTTTTATTTTGGTTTGGTTTTGGTTTTGTTTTTTTTGTTGTTGTTTGTCTGTTTCCTTAATGTAGAATGTGAATAGAATCCAGAGAACTAGAATCCCAATAATCTGAATTGACCCAACCTACATTTTATTCTGGAAAAAAAACAGCCTGCCAAACAGCCTGCTACCCTAACTGAAACACTGGGATGCAATGCAGAGTGCACGGAAAACAGCCAAGCACTAATTCACTGTGGTAACTGTTAACACATTTTCCATCTTCAGAAGATAATGTTGGTGTCATTCACATGGAAACAGGAGAAAATTGTTGAGTTGGAATATAATTTTTGCCTTCCTCAATAATGAAGTGTCATTCATAACTATAAATTTGACAGTGCAGCATTCCTATCTGTCAGCTGAAAAACTTATGCCAAGTCACAGCTTCAGGGTTTAGCTTTGCCTACCAACAATCCAGTAAAAAAGTATGTAGCTCCTTTCCAAAAAGCAAAATATCCTCCACAGAGTGTAACATGGATGTTTCCACATCACAGGCCACAGGATCTCTGAAGGCAGCAAATTCACTGTAATTGCATGGACCAGACATCAAGTTGGTGACTATCTTCATAGCTATCACATTTGGGATCTCCAGAGATTTGGCAGTCTGTGTGGAGACATGGAAACTAGGGCATTGTAGCCTGATTCAGTGTACCCCAGTTTCTGTAGGTCAACTCCAATTTCATTTGGGGTTGACCCACTGGAAAGCAGTTCTATGAGAAAAGGACCTAGTAGTCCTGGTGGACAGTAAGTTAACCATGGGACAGCAATGTGCTCTTGTAGCCAAGAAGGCCAATTATATCCTGAGGTGCATGGAGAACAGTGGGACCANATGCTCTGAAACCTGATTTAGGCGAACCTGCTTTAGCAGGGGATTTGAACTGAGTGATCTCCAGAGGTCCCTACCACTCTGTGATTTTGTAGCAGATCCACTGAGCACCATTGCAGCTATGAGAACCAGATAGAACTGGTGTTTAAAGTCCTAAGTCTGCATAGTGAAACCCTTCTGCCTTCCTCTATAGCATCCGAAAGTATGATATTCCCAAAATAACATGAATTTACATCTTTCATCAACCTTATGCATTAAGACAATCTCTATAGTTATGGATAAATGAAATCAGAAGGACATTCAGGTAATTCAAATCTGTGTCTTATCCATTGCAATTAGAACATATCATGTTAGAGTTTATCATAAATGCCTATTTTAATTCTGCTGCTTTTGATTCATCAACAAAGAGGTTTTTCATGACACCTGAATTCTTTCATCATTGGAAAAATACTAATTTGCTGAGGAGGAAGGAGGATGAAGACGATGTTTTATTTGGATCAATTTTCCACCAAGGAGGAACCTACCACAGAAGGGACCATGATGGGGTCAGAGAGGTTCCTCATTCTGCAGGTGGATTTTACAAGCAAAGCTATAAAGGCTAAGAAACCAGCTTGACATCCTTACCTAACCGCAAGCAAGAGGCTGAGCCTGATCCTCTCACAAACTTACTTCCCACTTTAGCAGCAGTATCTTGGTTCTGTAAGTAGAAATTTGTAGAGGCACAAGTGCAGCAGCAGTTCCACATCCATCCAAGATGCAGGACTGTGACTACTGATTAATTTATAACACAAATTATTAATACAACCCACACCACTAACAGCTGCTCTAACACATGCACTTCTCTGTTCCCATCATCTCTGTTTTACAGGCATTAGGATTGTAGGAATTCTGTTCCTAAGAGTCATTTTTAATTAAAATTCTAACCAAATATGTACATGTATGTGTGGCCACTGTGTGATGGAACTGATTAATATGAAGATTTATGCACTTGGACATTGTATCATGTATCTTTCACAAGGTGCTTTCCTCCTGCCTAGGCATTCTGGATAAGCAGACTGGATAGCAACTATAACTTTGGCAATTATACTTAAGCTGTATTAAAATACAGTTCAACAATTTCTTATCATGGACATCACCTGTTTGAAGTACAGCCAGGTCAGTTCCTTCCTGCTGTACTTTCCCTGATACCCTTTTCCCAATCCCCTTTTCCCAGGGAAGAGAGAAATATTACAATATAGTACTTGAACAGTGCTCTTAGTCCAAGTAAGCAGAGGGAGTCACTGGATGGATGGAAGCAGAGGAAGATCAGGATGAAAACTGAGGAAAAGAAACATGTAATGAGTAACAGGCAAGGCCATAATCTATTTTATTTTGTACTCATTTAAGCCACTCTAACACTTTTGGTTCTGAAATTCACTTCTTATGTACTACTAGTAAATCAAATAATTCAAGTGCCTACACAAAAGGGACATGCAAAAAGATTGAAGTCATCAGCAGTTATAAATCTAGATATTCTAATTATTCTAATGCACAGGCAAAGAATATCTTTCCCTGCACATACTGTTTCTTCACTCTAGACAGGAACATAACACCTGCTCCATGACAAATCTCCACACCAGTCCTGGTATTTCAAAGCAAATGCTGTGGGTCAGACAGTGAGCTGTTAAAGTGCTGTAAAACCTCAGATGACTCCATAATAATTTGTCTTGTCTCTTCATATAGAAGATGGTTCAGAAGTTATAAGATTAAAGGCTAAGGATTCAAGAGTTTCACTTTTTTTTTGAAAAAAGGGAAAAAAAATCCCCCACACCCCACAAACCAAAGAGCCAAATTAATATGCTAAAAACAGTATCCCATTTTTCAGAAGCTGAATACTCAGGATTTATGGAAGATTCAGCCCACTTATGACACTCATGCTGGGTGTTTTGAAGCAGCTGAAGACACTAGTTATTTTGGACATTTTCTGCTGATACTCTGCAATCAGCATGACTGTTCCACAGATTGCTGAGTCTAGTCAAGCCAAAGCATCAACTGAAGTTATAGCTAGTTCCTGAACTGCCCATTATAACTTGTCCTTTGGTCCCCCTACCCCAAGCCACTACTTCCAAGAAACGCTGCTAACCAAAAGACTCCTGCCTCCTACCTTGACTGCCTCCTCAGTCCTACAATGACAGTGTTCATTGCAGAAAAGTTTTACCCCTCCAAGTGACAGATTTATAGAACGTTTTCTGGTGGAAGGTACCCTTCAAGGTCATCTAGGCCAATCCCCCTGCAGTAAGCAGGGACATATCCAACTAGATCAGGTTGCTCAGAGCCCCGTCCAACTTGACCTTGAATGTCTCCAAGGACAGGGCAACCACCACCTCTCGAGGCAACCTGTGCCAGTGCTTCACCACCCTTATTGCAAAACATTTCTTCCCTATATCTAGCCTGAATCTGTCCTCTTTCAATTTAAAAACATTACACTTTGTCCTATGACATCAGGCCCTACTAAAAAGTCTGCCCTCATCCTTCTTATAAGCCCTAAGTATTGAAATGACACAATAAAGCCTTCCCAGAGCCTTCTCTTCTCCAGGCTGAACCACCCCAACTCCCTCAGTTTTTCTTCACAGGAGAAGTGCTCCAGCCCTCTGACCATTTTTGTGGCCCTCCTCTGGACCTGCTCCAAACAGTTCATGTCTTTCTTGTGTTGGGGGCTCTCTGGCGCTCTGTGTCCACAGTGCTCCAGGTGGGGTGTCATGAAAGTAGAGTAGAGAGGGGGAATCACCTCCCTCAACCTGCTGGTCATGCTTCCTTTGATGCAACAGTACAGTTGGTACTGTTGGTAGTGATGGTACAGTTGGCTTTTTGGTCTTCAAGCACACATTGTTGGTTCATGTGGAGCTTTTCATCTACCAGTACCCCCAAGTCCTTCTCTGCAGGTCCACTCTCAATCCCATCATCCCCTAGCCAGTAAAAATTGAATCCAGTAAAATTTTTGTCTGTGTAAGCTCTACAGTTTTCCTGTCCCAGGCTCATGTGTAAGTTCATGAAGATATATAAAAAAGTGTGGTGGCTAGTATTTTACCCCAGTTGCAGGAAAAAAAGCAAATTACATTTAACATTTTCTATGGATAATTCATTTTTCAGCTGATGTTCTAGCAGAAACATATTTGATAACTAGGAAGAAGACAATCTCCTCTGCCCATTGTGTTTTCCAATAACTTTAATATTTCTACTAAAAAGACACCTGAGGTAAGATTTACTTTATAAGCAAATGCCAAGTCACACAAACCAACAATACTTTAAAATTTGTGCTAATAGAATCTCATGGTAGTTTATTCACTCCAGAAGGCTTCATCATGAAAATTGGCATTTAATTCTCAGAGGACAAAATATTTCCCATTTCTCAAAATATCTCCTTTTGCACTTGAACCTGAAGAAACCAAACCCCAATGTCTGTTCTCAGCAACTTTTGTGTCAGAGACCAAGTGATAGGTGTTAAAAGCTCTGTTCCTTGCTCTAACAAGGTTAATCACTTTAACAACTTCTATGATATTTGCCAGTGCTAGTACTTTCCTGCATGAGGCTTTTTGTTACTTCATTCATTGAAAAGGTAAGAAGTTCACTCCATATTTCTTTTTAAGTAAACCGATAAAACTGTTGACTCCCCCACACAGCTGGAGAACTGTCAGTCACCACAGGTGTAATTTTGTCAAAGCCACAAAAGCAATTCATAATGCCCTTTACGGGATTAAAAATAAATACCACACAGGAATTACAGCCTCATACATTCCTCATGAACTTTAAAATCCTTATTAATCATATAAAAAGTATCAACAGTTGATTCAAAGTACAGCAGTTAGCCCAGCACTTTTCATAAAGTGCCAAAGAATAAACAGCTCCATTATCCATTTGCAGTTTCAGTTTTTCAGTCAAAATCACATAAATAGCTAACTCAGGTGACATTTGTCATGAAAGGGTCACAGATTCAATTTCTGTTGTTGTTACTAGTACTTCCTCCTTCTCAGGTGCTGTGAAAGATTCTACAGCATTTCTATATGACACATTCTGTGTCAGCTAAATCTGTTCTTTGGCTATGTGACTGATAACATTTTACAACATTAGATGCACTAGTTTTCTGGCATGAAAACCTGCCTTCATTGAAATCAAAGGCAACAATCTCATATCTTTCAAATCTTGAACAGAGCCAGGGATTCATGTCTGGCTAATTAATGGTCCCATATTTTTGAAATCCCCCTCTGAAGTGAGATCATCTCTTTTTACTGACAAAGCAGCTCTGCTTACTCTACATTCCTTAGATTTCTCCAGTCTTAATGAAAATAACCTGACACAGCATGCTGGGGGTCTTCTGTCAATGAGTAACAAGTCCAATATACCTGTGCTATATCAGTCTAAGATATATGTTTTTTTCCATTCTTAGTGATACATCATGTCTAAAAGCTCTTATTCTGCTTTATGTTTTCAATAGCTGTGGCTCACTCCACCCTGTATACTATAACTTTGTTGTCTCTTAAAGCAATGATGACCATTTAGCTGTCAGATGACCTTGCCCACAGCAATTCTCCACTGGGTTATTAGAAACCAGCCACACATTTCCCTCAGTTTTGACCAGGAGAATGATGGCTGAGTTATCAGACTGTCTAAAAATCATTCTGCAACCCATAAATTACCTTCTTAGCACATATCATAACTGTAGATGTCTTAGTGAGTAAGGAAATGAGCTCTAGAGTATACACTCTTGCTGAAGTTTGCCCACTCCTGTCAACATTTGTTTAAAAATATGTTGACATTTTGTACAAGGTTATAAAGATTTTCCCTATGAACACAAAAAATGTGCTTGATGAAACTTTGAACGCCAGTTCTATTTCCATTTTCATCCCCATTTTTTTTGGCCTGTGGCTCACTTCTGGGAAGTCTGGAAAAGAAAAGGAAAGGTCACCAGAATGGCAATAGGTTACAAAAAGAGAGAAGCAATGTGATGCACTGCACACCAGCATCAATAAAAAGATGTAAAAAAGATTGAGGACTTTGAGACTAGATCTTCACTGTGAATCCTTGAAGCCTGGATGAGGAATTCCCAGGAAAGACAGTCTAAAGAGTGGGAATAAAACTCTCCTCCTCCTTTCAAGTATTTGGTATTTTTTTGTAACACAAGGCATGATGAAATAGAAATATCTCAATGCATTTTTTTTATTATTTCAGTGGTGATTAAAATGAATAAACAAATATGCTGAACCTTGCTTGTAGCATTTAAAATTCAATCCCAGACAAGTTATAAAAACAAGAGCTAGAAATTATAGAGAAAAATATGTAGGAAATTCATCAACCTTGATTGGTCAGCACAAACCAAACAAAATTAAGCAAACATGAAAAAAAAACCAGAAATGAATTTAAATTGTTTCTTTTATTATCTAAGCATCTAAGGTTTTCATAGTAACACAGTAAGAACATTCTGTATTTAACAATGTGATTTTCTTAAATCCAAGACTGTAACTTTTTTTTTTTTTCATCCGAATAGTACTTTGAAATAGCAAAACATGAGAGGGACACCTTTCAGCATTAGTAAACTGAATAATATTTATGAAAATTAGCCCAACTTCTTTGAAGCACCAGACCCCTGAGATGGGTAAGATGGGTACAAGGCATACCTATTATCAGTATGAGAGATGCTTTAGAACTTGTGATCCAGTGTCACTCCAAGGGCATGTGGGCACACAGGAACACACCAATTCACTGCAGTTCAGGACACGTCAGGCAATATTAATCCTCATGGCAAGACTAGCCCAGACGAGGATGCCAGAGTCAAGACAGGCTTCTAGGGCAGGTGTCAGTGTCTGTTCAGGTACATTAGCTTTGAAAGCCACATATTGTTATTGATGGCTTTATGGTTCTCCAACAAAAGAAACAGAATGAAACACAAACTCACCTTTTTAGCAAGTGGGAGAGATAAAGCATGAAAATAAAGTATATCATTAAACTTGATTAAAAATATTATATTTCCATTGCATTATCCATGATAATGAGAAAGAAAACAGAGAATAGAGAAAGTGCTATGAATATTGCCTGTGATTAAAAAGAAAAACAGACTGTCCTTGTCTGAATTCCATTTAATATGAGAGATGAACTATCTGGCTTCTAGTATATTGGGCTCTTTTTCTGTACTACACCACAGAGTGCTAAGAACACCAAGAAGAAATCTAAACAACCTGCTCATAAAAAAAAAAATAAAATGCTGATGACCTTTCAGTATTTGTTGGGAATGAACTGTAAGCAGCAGTTTGAAGATGAAAGGAATTGGCATTGAGCCTTCTTAATTATTTTTCCAGTTTCAGGCCTTTAATAAAGTTCTGGCTCTTGCTGACACACCTAAATGAGGTTTACAGAACCCAGAGTGTGAATCCTGTGCTCATTAATAGAGAGGCAGCAGGACAAAGGCTGCAGATATTTTTTACTTCTACTATATTCACCTAGTTTAGATCATCACCCACCCATGACCCAAACTTTATGCAAGCAAGTGGGCAACAGAAATGGAAATCCTTTAATGTAGTCTGGACAAACATGGCACTGGCAGGAAGACAGGCAAGACAGCCCCCCTGAAACATATTGACTGATTAATCAATATGTAAAAAGCTACAATCTTGATGTCCATCAGAGAATACTAAAATAAACAACAACCTCAGAAGGAAACAAATTATTCAGTTTCCAGGGGAAAAATATTAATAAGAGTAGAAATCAAAAAAACAAGCCAGTCCCTCTGAGCACTGTCTTTACAGACATGAACCATCTTTGCGTGGAACAAAAAAAAAGCTATCCTGACTAAAAAAAAGCAACAACTATTGTAAAACAAACTGGCTTATTTAAGACATGAATAGCAATGACAAACAGGGGAGAAATGGAAGGCTTGTGCTTCTATCTATTTTGTAAAGATGTTGGAAGTCAATAACCACCTTCTGCATTTCTGATGTGCCATTGTAGTCCTTAGAGTGCCCAGTTGGCCTCCAAATATGCCCCTGCTGCTGGAAAGGGAGATACCTTCCTATTCCAGAGTCTTTCATCTCTGGAAGATATTCATACTGCCTCAAGGTGGGAGAATGCCCTGCATCTGCTACAGCATCAGTCTGATGGATGTGAGATCCTCCTGCTCAGAAGACACCCTTCAAGAGAAATATCTCCGCGTGAACTACATAGGGGACACAGGGGAATTAGCTTCAACCAGGTAACTAAGTTACCTCCATTAGTTGAGCTTGATGCCTAAAATCAGACTGCACAATTGCCTGCTTCTCTCCTGTGCGTAAATAGTTATAGGTGCTATACCAGTATCTGCAGTCATGTCCAAATTACTGCCAGTTTATTTAGTTTGAGTAACAGTGAAATGTATCTTGGGCACTAGAGACACGAGCACTGGCTATTCAGAGCAACAATGAAAACCATGATGCATACTCTAGTGGTCAGCTTGACGCAGGGCTTGATTGCCCTGGTTTCACTCTACTTGTGCTGAAAACCAGCTGGACTGTACCTTGCTCAGCTGTGCTGGCATATGAGGCCCTCATACCTTCAATTGTAGTATGGATTGTCATTGCCTTTCCAAGTACTGTGGCTCAGCAATGCGCTGCAATCAGATCTGAGCCCACACAGAAGCAACTGAAACCTGGTGGTGCTGGAAGTGTGAAGGAGAGCAGAATGGGACTGTTAGTTGTGGCAACAGGAACAAGTAGGATGTCTCAATGTAGCAAATGTGTAGGGATAACACCTCCTAACTTTTGTCAATTTGTCAAACTTTGAGCTTTCCAACCTTTTCTGAGGAAGAAGCAAATGAAGGTTTAGTGCCATTTACTCACTAGGGCGGTCAGGACAGTCCATAACCTTCTTTGATGGAGTGCCCAGCTCTGGTTAGAGAATGCAGGAAAACTGCATCTAAACAGACAGGTCTCTGTCTTTTTCTCATGATAAACCCAAATGTGGCTAAGGTATAGAATCATAGAATCACAGAATTGTAGGGGATGGAGGGGACCTCTGGAGATCATTGAGTCCAACCTCCCTGTCAACACAGAAACACCTAGGGCAGGGCACACAGGAACAGATCCAGGCGGGTCTTGAGAGTCTCT
>VWZY01006352.1:1323-12833 GCA_013399075.1 Chloroceryle aenea
GGATTTGGATTTGGGAAGATAGGGAACAGATTTTCAGTTCAAGATGTGTTGCTTAGTTGTGTTATTAGATTTGTTACACATGTATTTAAGGAGGAAAGGAGATATTGCTTAGGTGCCCTAGAGGCTTTTTGGTCCTCCATGTGTGCTTTTCTGCTATTTGAACATTTTTTCTTTGTAACGATCTCTCTGGAAACAGTACTCTGCAACTTGCTTCCCTCTGCTGAAGGAAGCTAATTAGACTAACGGACTAACAAGGTAGACTCTACTGTCTCTACAGTATTGTTTCAAGTTACTAAACAGGAGGACTGACTCGGAAGCTTCAACAGATGTAGTGTTCCCAATCTTGATTCTTGGCTGATACAGCTTCTGTCTTGCTTATATCAAAGATATATGCATCAAGACTGTACAACATCGACCAAGAATATGGCTGAGTAATTCTCCCATCTGGAAAGGTTGGATGAAGCACTTATGTGTAGGCAAAAGATGGAAATCCAAGCTCTTTTCAAAAATACTAACTCTTACTCTCTCTGTGAGTGAAACTTGAGGCACTCTTAATCACCCTGAAGATAGCTGTGCCCTGCAATGTACTGGATCATATTTTTTAGCTTCGTCTACATTTGTTTTGTGTTACACTATTAATGTCATCTGAAAGGAGATGGAAAGGGTATTGGGCTCGATGGGTCAATTTGGGAGTTTTGGTTTTTTTTTGGTAACATAGATCTAATCCCTCTTTGTTTAAATAAAGATAAATACATAGCTTTCTTTGCTACAAAAAATGTCACTAGCATATACACAATGTAATTTACATTTTGAATTAACCACTGGATAGTCAGCTTTTTTTCACTGTGCTTCCTGAAACAGTTGTGCCCTTTTACACAGCAACAGAAAAAAAAATCAAACAATGATGTGCTTAGATTTAGTAAAGATTTATTTTTAATAATTGTACCTATAACAGAGATTAAAGCTAGTCTTGCATTGTATTACTGATCTTAAATGTTGTTATGCTTTGACATTGCTTACATATTATTTTAATTTCTCTTTCTTCTTTGAAAATGGTATTTTTAACTAACTGTGATTTAAACAGGAGATTAACAATTCCATAATTCCAGTGGTCAAAATTCTAGATTATCTGTCTGCTAATTTAAGGTGCAATCCATAAAATACCCAGACAGAAAATCAGCAGAAACCTGTCAGAGTATCACAGCAGAGTGAAAAAGAAAGCCAAATTTCTTTCGCTTAGCTTTTAGAGTGCTTTCAGTTATGATGCTTAATCATTCTGGTTGGTGAGAGCAGTCAGATTTATTTCTTCAACTAATTACAATCTGGGATTTTTGTTTGTTGTTTTTTAAAAGTGTTTTTGGTGTAGGGTGTTAATTGTACTTTACTGCAGAGGTTGCCCGTGGACCCCTGTCAAGATTTTTCTCTGCTTTTGGTTCATCATGTGTCTTCGGGCCATATTATCAGTTAACCCTTCTGGCAGTAGATGGATGGCTTCAGATATTCTCGGAGTCCATTGCCTCCTTCGTAGGCCAGACTTACCTGTTAAAAGGTGGTGGGAAGAGTCTGTTCCTTTTCTGGTCAGAGCATTCTCTCTCTCCAGTGCCCTAAACCATTGAGGTCTGTCCTGTCTGCACTGAGGATTACTGAATGGTGCTTCTTGCTCAACTTTAAAATTTAGTTTTAAATAAGATGAGACTTGGAAGGGGAGAAAAGTGAAATGCTTTTTTTTGAGAGCTCATTAATTCTGGTAATTCTAGATCTGTGTGCAGAACAATATTGTGCATGCAGCTTTTCTGCTTTGCAATTACAATTTTCTGCTTTGCATGTTCATAGTTGTTCAGCCTCATAACTATGAAGCTGTGGCTGTATGTGTGCATATGGTGGGGTGTTAATTACAGAATCACAGAAGCATTAAGGTTGGAAAAGAATTCCAAGATCATCAGGTTCAACCATCTACCTAACATCATGACCACTAAACCACTTCCTGAAGTGCCACATCTACATGGGTTTTGAACACCTCCAGTGATGGTGACTCTACTGCTTCCTTGGGCAGTGTGTTCCGACACCTCACCACTCTTCCAGTGTAGAAATCTTTCATAATGTCCAATGGACACAACTTAAGCCCTTTACCTCTCATCCTGTCACTAGTTATTTGGGAGAAGAGACCAACCCCCACCTCACTACAACCTCCTTTCAGGAGAGAAGTCTCCCCTCAGCCTNCAAGCCTGTAGCGTTGCCTGAGGTTGTTGTGACCAAGGTGCAGGACCTGGCACTTTCCAGGTGCTGCTCTTGCCGATTGGCAAGAAATTTACATTTATTTCACACCATTTTTTTTGGTTTAGATTTGTTTTGGATGAACTTACATAACACATGGCAGCAGAAGAAATCATGTTTCCCAAGCAGGTTATAGTTCAGAAAAGAGAGGCATCTAAAACAGGAGATCTGGGGAATTGTCTGTGAGGGGACAGTGCATATGCCCTTAAATTCTTGGCCATTTGATAACATAGGGTCTCTTTAAAAAAAAACCAAACAAACCACAACTTTGACTATGTGTCTCAAAGACGTGTTTGCTAAAAGACTATGTTGGTTTTGAAAGGTAGATTGCATTCATATGTGTTGCTGAGATAACTGCATCTATGCAAGTGAAACATTAGTGTATTGGTGGAATCTGGAAGAGCATAAGCGCTTTGTGAAATTCCCCAGAGAATGAGCCAAGACAATTTGCTCTTGATGTGGAATGTCTTCGCAAATGCTGCCAGAGATTTGTCTGCTTCTAGTGAAACTTGGAGTTATGGATGAATATGTTAAAATAATATCTACTTTTTACAGAAGACATGGGTAGATATGTCCAAAGTTTTTTTAGGGAAGACAGAAGTATTTTTGCTTACACATTCAACTGGTATACTTAGTTTTCATAAGTTCTGCTAAATAAGAGGAAACAGTTATACTTCTTAAAAATGAAAATACTATATAAAAAAATGTATGTATGTAAGTACCCCCCACAATGATGCAGGCTGAGGCTGGTGGGGCCAAGAGGTAGCTCTGGGGCGTGGCCTGAGCAGCAAAAGAAGTGACAGTGATGCTTAGAGCTTTGTGAGCTGGACGCAGCCCTCAGAGTCAGGGGAGAGCAGTGAGTGCCGCCTCTGCTCAGGGTCTGTCAGGCCCCACCTAGGTATTGCCTCCACTTCAGGTTCCCAGTACAAGAATGACACTGACAAACTGGTAGGAGTTCAAGGGAGGCCTCTGAGGCGGTGGGGCTGGAGCCCTTGCCATGGAAGGAGAGGCTGCAGAAATGGGATACTTCAGCTGGGAGGAGGCATCTTTCTAGTCACACAACAACAGCCCAGGGGATGAAGAAGATGCAGACAGGCTCTTCACAGTAAAGTTCAAACAGACTATAAGGAGGAAATGTTTTCCCCAGGACAGCCCAGCAATGGTGCTGGGGCCCATAGAAGTTGTGCCATCTCTAGCCATGGAAATTATCAAGCTCCAACTGGATAAGGCCCTGAGTAGCCCTGTCTGAACTCAGAGCTGGCTGTGCTTTGGGTGGGGCTTGGAGTGGAGATCTCCTGTGGTCACTTCCTAACTGACTTATCCAATTATTCTGTGCGTGACAAAATTACAGTGTGTGGGAGGGTGTATGTATAGGTGTAGTGTTGGTTCCACGTGGTACACAGCTTTGTTTTGAGGCAGTAACAATAGCACACAGACCTGTTGAGAGTATCATCTTTTATTCAAAAAAAGTCAGGATTAGACTGTGGAAATACAATCCATAGTGCTCTTACAAACTAAATTCTAAAAGCTGTACTTAGAGTGGTAATAATATGTTCGTTTCTACTTAGATGCACAAGAAAGCAATCAATTATACATCTGGACTTGGGAGACAAATAACAAAACAAACTGGAATCTGAACACTCATATTTTCACCTTTTCCTATGGTGTGTTTTTTTCCTGAGTGGCACTAGTCATGGATGTTGTGCTCTTGCTCCAAGATGATAGTATGCCCTTTGGTTGGTGTTTGAAATACTTAATTTTTTTACTATAAAGCAGCAGAGAAAAATCCTTAAACCTTCAGCTTTTTCTTTATGGTGCTTGAGAAATATGTGAAGATACTTTATTTTTCTTCTTTACAGGCAGGAATGTAGTTTAACCTTCAACAAAGAGCTAGTTGAAATAGTAATCAACCTCTGATTTCTCTGTTTTGGAGACAGATTCATCCGTCAAGTCCTGAGTGCAAAGCTAAGAATGCTTACAGAGCACTTTCCCATATATGTTTGATTACTGGAGCACAGCTGCTGTTCTGGGTAATTAATGTGAGAATACAGTATTTTTCAGATGGGTGCTGTGTCTTTATTTCCCAGGTCAGATGACCTCTCTTGCTTATATTCTCTTTTCGGTTATGGCATTTTATGGAGGTTATTGATTTGTGTTCACTTGCAGGAAATTAAGTGCTTTTAGAAGGCCTGGTGAGAAAAATCAGACAGACATCTTACTTGCTTGAGGGAAATGCTACTAAAAATAAAAAAAAGAACAACGTGGGTTTTAGTAGACTTCCAGCTACCATGTATGAAAAGGGATTTAGTGCTTCAAACCCCTGACCTTAATAGGCACTTCTTCAAATTACTGTCCTAAAGACTGATTGTTAAACAGTCAAATAAATGTACTTGGTGTAGAAGCTTATTTTTCATTGAAGGTTATTGGGGCTTAGGTGATCTAAGTGCATTTATTCAGATGTACAATTTTATAAGTAAATTTATTTTCTAACAAAGTTTCTCTTTTAAAAAAAAATGCAAAATACCTTTGAAAATAATACTTTATTTTTTGCAAAAATAAAAAGTGGGATCAAAGTAAAATTATTGGATGAAGGGCAAAATGAAATGAACCTGCTTTAAGTAAAGCTTAAAGTTTCCTGCTCATCCCCTCAAAAGACACAACTGTGAATATTTCAGGATACCAGTATTTTAAATTAATCTGAGATAATTTTTCAAATGAGGACAATTTCACCTAACTGAAACTTTGGGAACTTTCAATCTGCAAAAGGAAAATAGGGCTCTCAGCTGGTTTCTAGCAATATTTTGTATGGTTCTTAATCTCTGTAATTTGTTTTTCACAGCAAGACATGTCAGTGATGCTGTCTGTCCATAGTGTGTGTTATGTTGCTAGCTTGTAGTAGGACTTCTAAAACAGGATCACATATTTCAAGTATTATCAGAAATTTCACTATTGTAAATACTGTGACATTTGATGCCTTATTTGACTTGAGGCATAGGTAGTCTTCATGCAGTTGAACTTTCCCTTTTCTAACAACGTAATTAAGTTAAAGATGTGACAGGATACATTTGATGGAGATTTCAGAAAGTTAGCCATCATTCTGTGTTTATGTGTGATTTAATTTTTATCGACTCATACTGCCCTTTTCCTATAGGTGTGAGTCAGGGACTACTTTGAATGCAACAGATTAAGGTGGATTTTTTAAACAGTCCTCTGTCTACATGCAAAGCAATGGAATTTTTATAACTGACTTCAATGGAAGCAGGAAATGCTGTTTAGGATGAACTTTCAAAGGCCTGTTAAATGCCTTGACCCTTCTTAAAATGGAAGCTCTCCAATGTTGCTGCACTTACTTACTTAAATAATATGTCATACGCTTCAGGGAGGGGACTGGTTTGTTTGTTAGTTCTGGCACATACTTGCACACACACCTATATTCTGCCCATTCTTTCCTGATTTCTTGGCAGTTTTATCTGGAAAAGACATTACCTTGTCACTGAAGACTTTTTGGTAACATACCTTCTTTAGGAGGAAAAACCAAAAGAGTTGTTTCATAGCTGTTTTGAAAAAGGATTGGTTTATGCAGAACATATTTTTATCTATTCAGTTAATGTGATTTATTAGCTATTATTTTACAACTGCATTTTTTATATACTGTATGAAATACTATACATTTTCTCCCTTGTGATGAGGATGAGGAAAGCAAGTCTAAGATGTTAAGCATCATGACCATGCTAGATTTGCACACACTATTTCTGAAAATGGAAAGATCTGTCTGGAACAGGGGTGAAGATGTATTTATTTATTTTGGTTTTGTTTTCTTTTTTTTTTTTTTTTTTAAAGACACCCAAGTTTTAAAGGTTAAAACATTATGTGTGATGAAGACAAGGAGTGTTCACTGAGCTAGAAGCTGCACCCAATAGTTTTCCCTTGAAAGTATAGTAATTCCCACCTAGCTTTTCCTGCCTAACAACTTTTCTAATAGGGGGCAGCTGAAGTTCTTGTTGCTTTCTTGTTTTGGGAAGTTATTCCCATTGCACTTTTTCGAGCTCATTTATTCAGCAAGGTATCATGTGAACCTCCTTGCCTCAGTTCAGTAGGTTTGGTTCAAGTTTTATTTATTCATTCACATTCTTTTTTATTTGGTATTTGAGACATGCTGTTATAAGTCCTTCAAGTTAGAGTCTTCCAAGAGGTACCTTTTCTTTTAGTACTTACCAGTAAGTCACAGGCTAGAGCTATATTTTACTTAGCAATATATAGTTTGACTTAGGGATCTAAAAGGACATAAAATATCCATTTTATGACATTACATTTTTTAAATGTAGGACAAGGTTCAAAATACCTGAAGCTGTTACATAAAAATGAAAGCATCAGCTAAATAGGCCTGTTTGCTCAATGAAACTTGTAGAAGCTAATCTGTATTCTTAAGGAGTTTTCCTGTTTCCGTGGCCTGCATATTTATTATTATAGGCAGACCACTCTAGTAGTTATATAATCTTCTGTGATTTTTTTTTTTACTTAAAGTCAGAAAGGCTAAGATGCCTCACTAGTCTTTATGTGATCATAGTTATGAATATTACTAATGTTTTCTCTGTGTTTTAGGAAAGGTACTTGGTGCTGAAGCCATCATAAGTGGCTATAGATACGTTCTGTGAAGATAACTGTGTTTTATCTAGCTGTCATGTGCTTCTCTAGAGAGAAGGAACATGTGCTTTAGATACCCTGGAAGTGCATTTTTATTTCTAATGTTTTTTTAAAAAAATACATAAGGTGACTAGCTCAGCTGAGATACCATACTGAAGATGTGCTGTACGTAAAGCTGTCATGTATGTGAGCAATTGCAGAGTCCTGTAATAGAACGAAATATGTCATTTTACATTACAGCATCCTGCCTTTGCACCGAGTTAGTGAGCTGTAGGGAGAGCAGTGGAGCAAAGGTGGAATTCTTCTGTCATATCCCTACTGTGGTTGAGCCCCTAGCAAAAGTGAGCTTTTCTAACATGAAGCTGCCAATGCCACTGAAATGTCACAGCAGTCCATAGAAGGATCTCCAAGGAGTTCCTTGGAAATGATTCTTCCACAAAGAATTGTAGTCCCCAAGGGGATGATGGTTGCTGCTGTTGGAGATCATTTGTATACTGTTGTGCTGGCTGTCAACTGACTTCAGAAATGACAAAGTCAAATGTTTGTCTGCTGGGGAAGGAAGGGTGCCATTTGTTGCTTCTGTTCATTGACTCAGAGTAACATCAGAACTTCTCTTTTTTTTTTATTTCTTTCCAGCTGTAATAGACAAAATGTCAACAGAATAAGTGACCTACCCACCAGAACTTGCCATGAACCATTTGGTTGGACCACCTGAGGGGGAGGTAAGTGAAGACCCAGCAAATGGAGAAGTGAACGAGTCAGTGGAGGCTGACCTGGAGCACTCAGAGGTGGAAGAGGAACAGCGGTATGCAGCTCACTACCCAAGGCATACAAACAGCAGTCAAGGGGGCCTTTCAGGTCAGGAGGAGGACAGGATGTTAGCTCGGTCAGCCAGCACTGAGAGTGGTTTCCACAATCACACAGATACTGCAGAAGGGGATGTGATAGCCACAGTGGAGAGCAATGATGACACAGAGAGAGTTCAGGAAAACGAGGATGAGAGTGCATACGCGGTGCAGTACAGGCCTGAATCTGAGGAGTACACGGAGAATGCTGAGGCTGAGCATGGTGAGGCTATTCATAATCGAACATTACCCAATCACTTACATTTCCATTCCATTGAACACGAGGAAGCCATGAATGCAGCATACTCAGGTTATGTCTACACACATCGGCTCTTCCACCGAGGAGAGGATGAACAGTATGCTGAGCCTTATGCTGACTATGGACTGCAGGAGCATGTGTATGAGGAGATAGGAGATACACCAGACCTTGATGTTAGGGAGGGGATCCAACAGTATGAGCGGGAAAGGGAGGAAGATGACAATTACCGCAAGGAAGCTCTTGGTGCCCGCCTTCACCATTATGATGAACGGTCTGATGGAGAGTCTGACAGCCCTGAGAAGGAGGCAGAGTTTGCACCCTATCCAAGAATGGATAGTTATGAGCAAGAGGAGGACATTGATCAGATTGTAGCAGAGGTGAAGCAGAGCATGAGCTCCCAGAGCTTAGACAAGGCAGCTGAAGACATGCCAGAGTCAGAGCAGAGTCTGGAGCATGGTCATGGTCTTGCTGGTTGTGGGCATGAAAGTAATGGACAGATCCCAGCTGGTTCCCGAATTACATCCAGCTCAGGCGAATCTGTGCAGAGGTACAGCAAGGAGAAGAGAGATGCAATTTCACTGGCCATCAAGGATATTAAAGAAGCTATTGAGGAAGTGAAGACAAGGACCATCCGTTCTCCTTATACTCCTGATGAACCTAAGGAGCCTATCTGGGTGATGAGGCAGGACATCAGTCCAACCAGAGACTCTGACGACCAGAGGCCACTAGATGGAGATGTAAGTATACAAAGCTTTCAGCTCTCAGGTTAAGTATGTCTCATTTCTTTAATTATGACCTACATGGCAGAGAAGTAGGGTGCATTGTGTTCTTGTTCTGTGACTTGTCCTTCAGTAAAGTATAGAGTGCTTTGTCTATTTTAAATTTGTACTCTAGAGAACATGTAGGAGATAAGGCTGTGCATTATCAGTGGGACAATTTTTATTTTATGAAACACTGCTGACCCCAGTTGTACAAGAATTTGTGACATGAAGCTTTTTACTTCCTTCTTAGAAACAAATACTGTTGCATTTTTTACTGCCATGGGATATTTTAGAATAGCCATTGAACACTTGGTCTTCTATTATCTATCCATGTGTATTTCTGTTAATTCTAGATTTCACTTTCTATCACAGTTCCATCAGAATGTCTTTATGGTGGTATCCTAGACCAGATTCATATTCCAGAAAAGCTGCAGGATTTTTGCCCACTTGTGTTACACACCTGAGCAGATTTCATTATTACTGTAAAGTGTATTCACTCTTCAGCAACCTACGTATCAAAGGCCATCATTAAGATTTACAGCATCAGCATTTCTGAAATTCTGTACTTGGCATGAGTCTTAACTTGGATCAGAATTAATTCCCAATTTGTGGTTCCAGCTGCCTGTATGATAATCTTTGTGGGTTTTCTGCATTTTTTATAAAATAAAACCATAAACAACTGTTAACTGATTAAATTTTTGACTGATATGAAAAAAGCTGTTAGGCTAAATTTACTGTCCAAAAATAGTCTATCATACAGACTCATGCTATTACTTCAAGGATAACTGCCCTGCAGACATCTGCTCCATCTCCTTTATTGCTGTGGAATGTTTTTTGTGACCTTTGATTTTTTGGAAGAACACTGAAAATAGAACTTTTTGTGTATTGCTTTGCAGTGATCTAGGAATGCATCAGAACTATCCAAAACTCCTCAGCTTCTGCAAAGGGCATTCAGATGGTGAAAAAAGATCACATACCGTGTAGATCTGTGACAGGTGTTTGATTTTTTTTACCTGTCTTCAAAACAGTGGAGGCCAATATTTAAAAATAGGAATAAATTTTTGGAGTGTGGTGTTTGAGTTGCTTAAAAAACATGCAAGCTGATTTAGACATGTAGCTACCATGTTTTCTTTTGCCTTGAAAACTGTTAGAAATACATAGTGATGAGTATACTTGAATTGTTATATTTTGTTTCTTCATGGTTTCATTGAATCTTGCATTATTAAATAATCTGTATTGCAAAATTACTTCTACAAATATTTAAAAAATTATATAGTCTGTTACAGAGTTGATTGTCAGTCACATGGAGGGCTAAAGCAATTTACCCAGATTGTTCTATACAGAACAACAATTATTTTAAACTTAACTTCTCTAAAAATTTCCAAAAGCTGTAACTATTTCTCTTCCCTTTCTCAAATGGATCACGTTACTCTTTTACTGAACATTGTGTTCGCCATGTTGTCTCTTTGTAAGTGGTCTCTTTGACTAGGAGGATCAAAGAACTTCCTTTTGCTTCCTGATTGTCTGATTGTAATACCCAGTACCATGATGGTCTCAGAGACATTAGGCTGGGGATCTTGAGAGCAGTGAACCCTTCCTGAAGCTGCTCTAGCTGCTCTCCAAAATCTTGCTGCACCTTGTGGAATTTAACTTTTCTAACGTATGCTGGTAGGACTCAGCCTGGTATGTTCATACAGTAAACAAAGCAGGTGTTTCCATTGAACTGTATTTATATCAGTTATTGAAGTACACAGAGGCTTCTGTTTTGCACTAAAAGTTAATTTCTTGTTCAATATTTTTCATAGCCTTTCAGATAAGAATGTAGCTGAGATTTTCAGTACTGGCTGTAATCAAAACAGTGATGTATAATGACAGTATAGCTCAGTGCAAAGATAAATGTTGGTTTTAAATGTGGGACAGTCTGTATTCTTGGAAAGAGGAAGTAAGTTAAGCATATAGTTGAGAAGAACTGCAGCAGATTGAGTGGAGTACATGTTGGAAAGGAAGGGACTAAAGACTGGGCAGGAATGTTGTTTTTTGATGTAGTTTTGGTGTGTGTTTGCATTACTAGATTCTTTAATTCGGGTGCCAACTCATGCTTCCTTTAACAAAGCATTCCTAGAATTGCTTAGCAGTAAATTGAGCAAAATTAGGTTGTGTTGACTAAGTGACTGTGAGTGATCAGTAGTAATATAGTTGAAGCCCATTCATCTAAATGTGTGTTTTTCTTCTCTCTCCCTTGAGAAAGAAACAGGATTTCAGACAGGAGCTTTTCAGTGTAACCAGTATATGCCAGATATGTTATTTGGTCTGATTTGTAACACTGGCCTTGAAATAAGAAGGAATTACAGAAAGAGAGTGTTTTACCTTCAGCAGACACCCTTGTATTCCCCTAGAAGTAGCAAGGAGCTGCAGATAAGTGATGCAAATTGGGTGCTTTTATTACCTTCAGTTATTTTGCAGGTCTGCTTTGAAAATTGTCCCCATACTGTTTTTTAACAACACCATTTTGCTTATAGAGATGGAACTTTCTTGAAAATATTTGTATACTTATGTGTTAATTATATGATACTGAAACTGGTAAGACCTCTTTTAGAATTTTAAAACAGTCAGTTTTTAGTTAGCTAGGAGCTCTCCACAAGAAAGGAATGAAGCCAGGGAGTCGGAAGAATGATTTGCAGTTGAGACACATTAAGTATTACAGCCTCTTTTGCCTTTTTTTTTTTT
>VWZY01006363.1:2370-14460 GCA_013399075.1 Chloroceryle aenea
CAAGCAGATCGACACACCTGACCAACCTGGTGTCATCTGCAAACTTATTGAGGGTGCCCTCGCTTTCATCATCATGATCACTGAGAAAGGTATTTAACAGAATTGGCCCCAACACTGAGCCCTGGGGATGAATCTTTGTCAGAATCTTTCCCAGACATCAGGCAGAGGAAATTATGGGCTCATTTTTCCAAACACATCCAGCTCTTTCCCAAGATGCAAAGACAGAAGATGCCAATATTCAACCTCATCAACACTCTAGACATCCAGGCACGGGGTATTTCCACTATCATCCTGTAAGTAATGCAGAATGACTAAACCTTGGTCACTAATTTCAGAACTGGAAGAACCTCCCACAGATTTCTAGATTGGTAGGATGCAGATAGACTGTTGTTTGTATCAGCACTGTACTTAACTATTTTGTTTTGATAGGCTTAAGCAGTGCTTTTCCCTCTTCCCTGTTTATCAGTACTCATTTTCTGTGCTCACTCTCTTTCTTACCCTGTTATTTTGTAATGGAAGCTGTAATCACAAACAATAATTACATAGAGAAAATGAACTGATTATTGCTTGTTGAAAAACAAACAGCCTTTCTTCAGATAGACATGCCCTCCCTTCACAGCCAGCTTAGGCTCTAATTCTCGTCTTTCCTGTCCCCTTTTCCATGCAGGCTCAGCATTCCCTTTGTTATTAAAGGAAGGCCAGGACTTGATGTTATCCTGCAGACAGGGGAGGGGGATGTTCATCAGCCTCTGCTGTGGTTTCAGGACAGAAGGCTTTTTCTTCTTTTGATCCCAGCCTGGAAAGGTTCAGTCAATCTTAAACTAATAATAATTTGTTAAGTTGATAATAGGATAACTGGAACATGGTCCAAATATGAGACACGTATTCTTCCTTTATTTATTAAATATCTCACCTTGCACAGTCTGACAGCTATTGCCAAATGCTATCAGTCAATCATTTGATTGCTACCTCTTTCTGCTCTTTAGCTCCTCCAATATCTGCCAACTATCACTGCCAGATACCCTGTCTTCACAAAGCACAAGCAGAGAAAGCACCTCCTTCATCAGCCTAACATTATGCAACAGAATCACCTCCCTGGCTCTCCTCTAATCACGTCAAGTTTAACCTCTGTTTGGTAGTTTGATGGTTGTTGGGTTATTTTAATTTTTTTTTGGTTTTGTTTTGGTTTTGTTTGTTTGCTTTTTTATTTTTCTTTCCAGACCTCAGGTCTGTTCATACTCACCTACATTTCTTTCCCAGTTTGGTTTAGCGTGACATATCATCTGCTTTGGCAGTGATGCCAGCCTGTTGATTTCTTCCATAATAGTTTCCCAATTCTTCTCCATGCTAACATCTATCCTGCACATGGTCCTTGCACAGTTAGTGTTCAAGCTAGCTGTGTTACATCAGCAATCATTTAGAACTACAAACCAAAGATACAGTAACTTTGATGCAGTCATTTTGATAAATAACCTCTTAGTTGAGAAATCATGTGATCTGTCAATATTTTATCTTGGCTTACTATCTCTTTATATAATGCTCTCAGAAAGCTTTGGTCAGTACAAAACAGAGTGCAATGTGTTAAGAGATGGTAGCTTCAGACAGAGGGACAAGTATGATCACCACCGAGGACTGCTGCATGCAGGAGGCATGGCTTCATGACCTATCTGTCCTTCCACCTCAGCAGAACTGTCTACTAGGAGATTTTGCCAGGCTCTGTGTGTATTTATGGCAGGCTGGCCTTTCACATTTGTGCAGTTTATTTAAATAAGAGCTGCACTGCAGAGACTTGTTTCCCACATCTTATATATACTACAATAACAATAAACAGCCAATAGATAGATATATTGTATCTTCTTCAAACGCATCCTTGCTCTGATTGAAAAGCCAGTGAAGAAACTCTCCGGTGGTGAAAGGTGTGAAATAACTTTGAAATCAATGGACCTGAAACCATTTACAGCAGAGAAGACAGTCACTAGTTTCAGTTTTGAGATCATTGAGAAAAAGGCATTTTGAAAGGCACGTATAGCCAGCCTCTCTATTGACAGTTTTGTTCTACCAGCCTAATAGTAAAAGCCAAGACACAGCTACCTCATGAACAGTTAAATAATTCTTTATTAATTCATTGGACAGGATTTCAACATAATCTCTTCCTAATCACAAATGACTGTTATTCTCTGACGTACAGATGTTCCAGGCAGATTTTCATCTCACTTCACACCAAATATTCCATGTAGCAGTCTATGAACATACTTTGTGCTTACTCAGGCACTTACTTAAAGTGAAAGCTAGCCCTTGGACTTAGTGAAAGCTGAGCTGACAAATTAGTTCTGAACAGAAGTGATTCTTCTTGTCACCTAGAAAAAAATGTTTTCTCCAATGTATGAATTAAAAACTGAAAGCTCTCTCGAGACTATTCTGAAATGCTAAATAAGAAATAATGTAAGCAGTATTTATAGAAGTGCACTGTAAGTTGTTTTTTTTTTTCTCTTTTTTTCTTATGGAGAAATGGGAAAGACTCAGATTTCTTTTTGAAACGTAAAATGTGTAGAAAAACAATAAACGGTTAGGGAGACTATTGTACAAAGATGCAGCTATAGCACAAAGATTCCATACATTGTCAGAAAATTATTAAAATTATATTTTATCTTGATCATCTGAGCAAAACCTGTGATGGTAGGAACTCATAAAGTAGTTCTGGATAACCCAGACTGAATTATAGGGCTAAAGATCAAATGTATGTAGCAGGAAGAACTGTAGAAAGTGAACATTCAGTGTGCTATTGGTAAGATCATTCTGGTCTTAAATCATGAAATGCCATGACAATATTCATTAGCACATAATCTCCAATAATTTAAGTGAATATAATATTAAAAAATAATCTGATGAACGGACCAATGAACTATTCCAGAGATCATTGTTTTGTCTGTGGACTTGGAGCTCTAAGTCTAAAAAATAACACAGTATTCGAATAATGAAAAATTCTTCATGAATAACAAACTCAGAATAGCAAGGAAATATTTCCATGACCCTTGACTACAAAGAATTCAGCTCTTGACCTGTATATCTTACCATATACAGGAAAAACATTTGAGATTTTTAACCTTAAAAGGCTTCTTCTCATTTGACTGCTGATTTGCTGTCTGATTCCAAAGTACTAACATGCACATGCATCTAAAATGGATACAAAAAAGTGGATACCATTGTCAGTTGAAACTTTATCATTTTCCTTACATGACATATCCTTACTTAGTAGTTTCTGCACTTGTCAGTTTCAAGCAGCTATTTTTTTTCACTCACTAGGCTATCAATTATCCTCATTCTCTACATTGTTGCATTTTCTAATGGACTGCAGTGTAACTGCCAAAACACACTTCAAAACCCTCCGGAGGCCTGCAGTGGGCATTTTGCTTTCCTTTGAGTGGCATGGGAAGAGGACAAATGGCCACAGCTACAGCAAGGAAAATTTAAATTGGTTACTGCAGGAAAAATGTTATAATGAGAGTGGTACAACACTGGCCCAGGTTGTCCCCAGAGGCTTCATCTCTGCTATGCTCAACAAAATTGGGATTGATGTTTGTGTCCATCTGGTTTACAGCTCTTACAACTATGTAAGGAATGTAGTCTTGTTTATCATGGTCACTGTCATATGCATATCTGCCTGGACTATATAGCTTACTGTCATCCATCTTAGTGTCATCATCGCTACACAGTTTATTTTTTTCATAGTGGGGTTCCAGAGTTCACACAGACATACAGAGTTAGGACAGAGAATAAACCTGTGAAAGAACCAGACCTACTGATCCAGTTTATATGTATTAGGGTATAAGAAAATCCACCATAAACACATCTTTCAGTTCATGGCCTCCCAGGTTTCTCAGGCAGAAACTGCATCAACATAGCACATAACAGCCTCCAGCGTGGCGAGGGGGGAAGGCAGAAGGGACACAGGACCAGTACAACTGCTTTCAAGTTACTCTGAAACTTTGTGTTGGAAGTTCACAATTCAGCTATCATTCCTCAACAGCACCCCTGGAGTCACCTACCTTTTTCTGTTTATAAGGCAGAGTTTCTAGGCTCGCAGCTTCACAGAGTGTTTGAATATACTAATTGTGCTAAAATTGCCATGTAAATTTCTCCTCTGGATTAAGAAGCTGCATCTGACAAGTTTTGTTCCTCGCCACATTTTTCTGCCTCCTGCATGGTGAAGGCACGCAGTGTCTCCAAATTGAGGAGCTGCCCCAAAACAGTGTTTTGTGCAGATGGATCAGTACACTGGTCTGGTTTGTTCCATTAAAGCCCACATGGTGTGTGCAGGAAGGTGAAGAAAGGGTGGCAGCAACATTTCTGTCAGCAGTGCACATTGGAATATACCTCAAAAGCTACCCCATAATTTTCCTTTGTCATGCTTTTGACTTCTCCAGCCCTACAAAACAGTCCTAGAGAATCGTCCCCGTGAAAGAAAATTGGAAAGCAACCACAGAAAATTGCTGTCTTCCCACTACAAAAATGCTAAAAAAAGAGAGAAATATATCTGTTTCTCAGTTATGCAAGCCAACTGACCAATTCATACTTCCCCTTAGCACACACAAACTATACAGATTTCTGATCAAGTCATAAGGCAAGCACACAAACACATAAATAACAAGGTCACAAAATTGGACAAGCTACTGCAGCAACCCACTCTCCCCCCCACAACTGTTACAGTAGCAGGCTATTGCCAGCATAGGTTCAGTGCAGGACAAATGGTTAGGAAACAGAATCAGTTACAATAACCTAGCAGTGAAAGCTGTGAGATAAAAGCTTTACAAGATTCAGCAGTACATAAGGAATTGGGGGTCCTTAAAAAGCACAAATAACACAACAAAGAGACTGCTCTGACGCAGTGAAAGTTTCTGATTGTCCATGTTGCAGGCTTGGTACCTGGAGAGCATTTTCAAGCATCCCATTACTTCTGTAGTTGCTGCAGGTTATCTGACACTCTGCTGCAGCCAACATCTGCCCCACAGCACAACTGTAGAGAAGACACATATGAATTTCATATTTGAACAAACATTGTCAATAACTGCCTCAGAACACTGAGAAATTTGAGGTTGGCTGACATATCAGAACTTTCTGGTTGGCCAAATAGTTGACTTCAATAAAAACTGTGCACAGTAGTTCAAGTCTAGTAAAAGTACTGTGCAGATACACTATAAAATTTGGCTTCCTTCTCTCATTCCTTCCACTCATCCCTGATTTTGTTTTCTCTAATATCTAGTCAGGACAGAACTTCCTTTTTCTGGGTGTAGGTGGAGTCAAATGACTTTTGGGGGAGGAGAGGAGGGGATTCTTATAAAATCTGATGGCTTACACATCCCGAATGAGACAGATTGGTTTGTTCAGATAGACTGTGTGTACAAGGAACGATGAGTAAGATGACCTGGTGGTCTGCAGCACAACTCCAGAACTTACATACAACTGGAAGGTGAAGGAAGAGCTTCATATCCCATACAAGCCAGAGTTATGTGAATAAGGTATTTTCTTCATAGTATACTTTATTTCTGATAACTTCAAACTAGCATTCTGTGCTTCTTTTCCATTCTGATATGCTTTGTCAGTGCATTGTGTCATACTGTTAGCATGTTTGTCAGACTGGCTCTTGCTATAATTATGTTAATCAAGTTAGAAAGGAGAATTTTATTACACAGTCTTCCTGAATTTCTCTCTGAAGAGCAGTAAGTACATGGCTCCATTGTATGTGGAGCTGTGGTGGCAGAAGAGCATCAGCAGAGGTAGTCTGAATGTTAGAAGGCGGCCAGAAGGTATCTGTGACATAGTACACATTTCTCAGCTGTGTGCAAAGGCACACATTTGAAGGAAGTTTCAGCACACATTTATTTCCATGGTTCTTTCTATCTTACTTCTAATACAACAGTTAAACCAAGATTGTGTTAGTTAATCCGTTGTCAATTTATTTAGTTATGTATATTTGATATTGATAAATAGTTCTTACTTAAAAGTAGTCCAGTTGGTGGTCCTGTCCCAGGTGAAAGTCATTTTGCCTTTGTGTACATCAAGCTTCTTTTTCTTCTTTTTTTTTTTTCCTTTTCCTGTCCAAATCTGAGATAAAGTACCATGCCTATACTGGAAAACCAAACCCCCATTAGCAAGTCATGTTTCTTATCTGGAAAAACTTAGTACTTGCCTTTTTTGTCTTCTTGAGGAACCTGTTTCTGCAAAGTTCTAAGTATCACCACCTCACAGGGATTCTACCCAGCCCCTAAGAAAGAGTAAATAAAGCCATTTCAAAAGCTTTATTCATGAGAACAGGAAGACTAGGATTCATGGCAACAACAGTCTTTTCTCGATTCCACCATCAAGTTGCTCTGCAGTGTGCAGCAAATATATTACACTGATTTGCTCTTCTGTAAAAAGCAAATTAGAACTCGGCATGCAAGATAACCAAGTGATGCAAGTATCAGTCTTCACAAGTTTATGTGGCACCGTAAAATGCAAGCAGTCAGACAAGCTTTATATAATTTATTTTTATTATTTTCTGCTAAACATTCTGACATAAATAAAGGCAGAAATAGCTTGGAGAACTTGTAGAGCATGAATAGAGGAACACTCAGTGCAACAGAAAGTGCCTTTGTAGCTGTCCAGCTGCAAGATAAAGGCTGCACTTTTGCCTGCATGTTCTTGCTGGCAAACTTCACCATAAGGGGAATGATACTGCTGGCAGAGCGTTCTGTGCTTGCTGATGTACACATCAAACACAGACAACAGCATTGTAGCTTTCCTGATTGAAGTCCCTGTGGCACAGGACATCCATCCCAGCTGCCATGGGAAAGCTTGGAGGTAGGAAGCAGTGGGATGCTAGGCAGAATGCTAATGCTTCCAGGCATGGCTTTGCATGCTTTGAGGGATCTTGTCTGTGCCTAAGCACAATAGAGAGGGCAGTTTTGCTACTGTTTTTTCTGTCTTTCTTTTTAAAGAAAATTAGTTTCAGGGACAAGGGGAAAAAGGGAACACCTTAAAACCTTACTATTTATCACCACTGAGTAGCTAAGAGCAAAAAGATATCCTGGATGCATTTTTCAGCTTAGTTTTTTCTCAGTTACCTGATTGTAGTAAGCTTTCACTTGCAAATGAAGGAGAAAAGCAAGCATGGTGTCAGAAACCACGTGCCCACCCATTTCAACATCTACACTTTCTTCAGCTCTGTTCAGTCATACCAGCAATTACCCACAGTATGCAGCTGCACTGCTTTCAAATCTGGAGGCCTCCTGTCACTTAACAACTTAATTAATAACACAACTGGAATAGTAATTTCATGTTGGAGTTGCATGTAACACTGTGATCACTAAAAGAGACTGGAGGCTGAATTCTGAGCTCTGCCATAAAAGATCATTTAGCCTGTTCATTTAAGTCTTGCAAGCAGAAGGGCCCGATTTATACTCCTCCTAGGGCAGAGTTTGCCTAATGAAGCTGAAGGGTGCTGGGTGGTGTCAGGAAGTAGTAGATCTTATCATGCCTGTTTTAGTCTGGGCGCTGCCTGGTAAGTAGCAGGATTTCTTCTTGCGGCAGTAATCATAATCCCTTGCCCAGGCATGTCCATGAAGAGTGCAGTAAAAGCGGCATCACCCTGCCTAGGCAGGCTCATTTAGTCTTAGTGTTGCATCTTTTTTATGTTCTTTACTGCCTCAAAACAAATTAAGACCATGCCACTTGTTCCTAGCACTGTCTGAAGAAATGGCTACAGCTTGATCTAGTTTTTTGTGTTTTCTTGTGATATCTGAGTACTAATGCAAATATTAATGTTTTCAACCTCGCAAAATTCATGACTCTTGACAACTGACAAGATCAAAGAGCTTGGTCAAGGTCACACAGAAACTGTGGGAATGAAAACCAGATTCCCTCGTATAGACGTCAACCACAAGGCATTCCTCGCTCTCCTGTGGCTGAGTTTTAAGATTTTCAGGATGTTGTCTGAGACGTTGTGCAACTGATTAATCTGCCTGGCTATGTCTGTCATGCAAATACGTCCAGTGCCACATGTTAGTCCAAAGTTTGAGCCAGACATATGGCAGCAGAATGATTTTGCATCTGATCCCTACAAGGCTCTGATGGCTTCTTCCCTCACCCTGCTGCAGTATTTTAGGTCCTCCTGAGTTCATGTACTGCAGTGGGGTAAATCATGGGACTAGTGACGTCTGCTTTGTACTGGATGCCTTCTAGTGGTATGGATCCCCTTAGCCCTCATCTTTGCCAGCTGCACATAGGGAAAATAAATGTAAGTATAGTACATCTTTAGCTGCCTTTAGCTCACATTCTCCCTCTTACAAGAGAACTGACTCCTGTGCCGTGTCTTTTTTTTTGGTTTCCTGCATTTGGTACCACATGCCTGCACATGGCATCCATGAAAATTTAGCATCCATGAAAAAAACAAGAAAAAAAGCGGTAATGTTTCCCTCCCTCAGACAGATTCTATGTTCTCCAAGCACTGCTTTATTACTTTAAGTTTGTCACAAAATTTCCAAGGGGAAATACTCTTTTCCAGTTATGCATTTAATGAGGTGTGCTTGCCTATTAAGATGCCTTCCCATGGAAGCACATGTCCTGTTTTGGAAAAAAAGCTTTGCGGCATTGGAGCCATGGATGTTTATAAATGCTTAGATGTTGTGGACCCTAAAATTCTTACGCAGTGTTCCTTGCAAGTTACTCACACTAAAAAACAAAACAAAACAAAACAAAACAAATGAACAAAAAGAAGGCTATATTGGTTCAGGCCAACAGGTACTGTTTAAGAATAGGCTAATCATAAAGCGGTACTTCCCCGTTTCTGATGACTTGCAGCTTGGAGACTTTCTGAGCCAGGGATGATTTCAAAGCATTTGGTAATCCTCAATAGTTTTGTACAGCACATATTTATATAATATTTCCATGTAAAGTTTTAGAATCCTTAGCATCGTGTGGCAGGGAGCTCCGAAGTTTCCCAGTGTTCAGGTAATGTTCAGACATCCAGTAGCATATCTAGTACTGGTTCCCTAATACACTCCTCAGCGACCAGAGTAACTCTCAGTTTCATTCTGAATATCATTTTTTTTGAGATTACATACACATTATTTAATCAGGGAGAAGACCTATTGCCACTGGAATTTCTAAGAAGTTATTGTCATGGTTGTAAATTAGCTTCGTATTGCTTACAACAACAGCAAGAGTTAGCGTTACATTTATACCTTCCCACTCTGAAGTCAAATTTGCCACTTCACATGGGGTTTTAGTGACAAAGTGCAAACAAAAAAATCAGGTTTGCAGTATTCCTTGAAATTTTGAAATGATTACATAGACAGTATCAAGGTTGAGAGGATCTTTCCCCAGTCAATACCTTCAACTTGAATTAGAAACACAGAAACATAGTAATGTCTGGGTTGGAAGGGACATCCAGGGGTCATCTAGTCCAACCCCCTGCTGAGAGCAGGGACACCCTCAACTAGGGAAGGTTGCTCAGAGCCTCATCAAGCCTCACCTTGAATGTCTCCAGGGATGGGGCCTCAACCACCTCCCTGGGCAAACCTGTTCCAGTGCTCCACCACTCTCATGGTCAAGAACCTCCTCCTTATTTCTGATCTAAATCCACCCCTTCCTAATTTAAAACCATTGTCCCTCATCCTTTCACTCCAGGCCTTTGTAAACAGGCCCTCTCCAGGCTTTTTGTAAGCTCTCTTACAAATTCTTTTGGTTTTAAATGTCATTTTGATATTTGCCAACGATAAGGTGAAATCTTTCTTCAAGAAGCTGCTGTTTCAGGAACAGGAAGTCCACTAGATTCAGACTTCCATGTAAGTGAAGTGGCCTCCATTTATTTCCATTTATGTGTGTATCCAGAAGATGGAAAAGGACAAATTTCCTGCCCTTTTAAGGTTAGGAATCTTTTATCTTTTTCTACCTCTTATTCTGTCACACCAGTGATACCACTTAAAAGAGCAACTTAGCAAATATAATTTTCCTTTATCCACACACAATGTTGATGAGAGGTTAATGGGTACAAACGAGTGCCTTCATAGGTTTGAAGTTTGTGAAGTTTATTGCAATGCCCAGAGAATGTTATAAAGTAGGGTGTTCTGTCAGGCATTTAATTTTCTAAAACTTTACTATAATATATTGGTTTGAAAAGTGGGTGGGATAAGGTTCTTGAAGCTACTGGAATGGGTAGGATCCTGGGCCTGTCTTTGAAAATCTTAGTATCTATATCATCTCTTTTCCCATCGTCTTCTCTCCTATTTTCACATCTGCCTGCCTTCCTGAATATTTTTCTTTCCTTTTTTTTTTTTTTTTTTTTTTTTTTTTTTTTTTTTTTTTTTTTTTTTTGTTTTCTTTCTTTGTTTTGCTTTCCACTCTGTCCCCTGGCATATTTGTTTCAAGGTAATATTTTTGATCAAACCACTGAAATGCACATTGTATTTTCACTTTGTAATTACTTCATTAGCCATTCCTAGAATCTTTCCATTAATTTCTTTAACACTGGGCTTTCTACTGATTTGCAGATCTACTAAAAATCCTTGCCACCATCACTACCACCCCAGCAAAACAAACAAACAAACAAACAAACTGAGAGAAGATCTGAGAGTTGAAAAAGATGCATGCCAAAGATGGCAATCCTCCAGATGGGGGCTATGGATGGGTTGTGGTACTGTCAGCCTTCATGGTGATGGGCCTCACTGCTGCCGTCCTCAAGACTTTTGGTCTGTTCTTTGTTGAAATCCAGCAGCACTTCGATGAACTTGCAAGCACCACTTCATGGATCACATCAGTAACTATTGCCATCTTTCATTTAGGAGGTAGGTAGAAGTGCTCTATTTTAATGTCTTAACTACTGTAGACATTTTGAAGAGCTTCCTTGAAATAGCCCACAAAATTAAAACGTGTAAGGAAAATACTTTCTTGTTCTGTTTCTACAGAAAAATTGGCATTTGCTTCCTCTCATAAAAATGAATCCATGCCTCGGACATGAAAAGGAATAATGAGGAATGTGTATATACAGGAATCTCATTGCCTTAAAGAACTTAACATATCTAGACTCAAATCAATTTTCCTATAAGCTTTGATTCAACCTCATTTGAGATAATCCTAAAACTGCAGAGCTTGTTGGATTAAGCTCTTAAACCAGTTTGTGCAAGTTCACTGATTTCACACTAACTGTCACTTTTCCAAAGTACTTTAAGACATAAGGACTGTGACTCTACCTAGCAGGCAAGACATCTGCTATCAAAATGGTCACTCTCAGTCCTGCTTTCTCCCCTCTTCTGCTTTTCGTCTCCATTAAGATTCCCCTTCCTTTCATGTATTGCCAGCTCTTCTTTTTCCTTGTTAAAATGATTCCAAGTAATTGATCTAACAGAAAACTCACCAAGCGGAAAATAAATAATTAAAAATAAATAAATAATCTGTTTACTCACAGAGGCCATGCGGAAGACAAGACCACATAAGCAGAGAGTATGGGGAGAGAGAGTAAACTGTCCCAGTCAAAGGCAGTGAGCTACAGGATCAGGTTAAATACCAGATCTCATGAAGTGAGGGAGGGAAAAGTATCAAGCATACTGCATTTGACTCTTAACTTAGCTATTTACAGCATTCCATGTGCCCCTGTAAACTGAATGATCTTTCACCATTATGGTAAGGATTCAAGACACGTGCAGGCATGAGCTCTACAGAATTTGTGAAGTGCACTCTCCATATTCTCATATAGATAGATAATTGCAAGAGGTAAGTGTCCTTACGTAATAAATGTTATCACATTTTTGTTTGTGCAAGTTCCTCATTGTGGAGACAATGTATAATTATATGCATCCTACTCAGTCCACACCTATCAGTATTATTGCTTGCATTTTCAGTACTTCCAAAGATCATGAGCAGCTGATTTTGCTTTGGAAAATACATTCAGAAGAACAAAATAGTAATTCGTAGTCTAAGTAAAAAGATAAAGGAGGCCATGGGTTGGAAAGAATTTATCAGTTCCACTACCCTTGATGATTGATTTGCAATATTGGAGTATGTTTCATTCTGACAGAAATAATTAATTTTAAAATCCTTGAAAAACCTGCTTTT